>VZQC01004008.1:1398958-1414660 GCA_009823505.1 Rhizomys pruinosus
AAAAAAAGTGGGCAGGTCGGTACTAAACTGAAAGCTTTAAACGTGCTGCTGCTGTTTCTTTTTTCTTAGTTCTTATCCTCTGTAACCCAGTTTCTTGAGGGTTATGACCAACAATGAGATCATATAACTGATTATGACAGTCATAAAAAATTTGGCAACAGTATAAATTTTCTGAATAGGCAGTAGTCAAACATTAACTCAAATCAAACACCTAATGGATCTGAAATGTCTCTAGCAGTACCTGCCCATGTTGCATGTCTAGACGTCACTACAGTTTTGGTTCCAAACACACGGACCGTGTCCTCTTTGCACTGTACATTCCATCACACCACACAGCATCAATGAACACTGTGTGAAACACCTCTGCTTGGATTGTAAGCACTGTATGTCATGAACTGTCGTGTTTTCGCAGTGTGTGTAAAGTGCTCTGGCCTTGGGAAACATGAGACTTTTCATATTTCCCTGCTTCCATTCCTCAGCATGTAAGTACAAGCTTAGTATATCATTAGATTGGATTATGTTAGAATTTTTTTTGTTTTATGGTTTTTCTTTTTTCTTTTTTTTTTTTTGGTTGTTTTGAGACAGGGTCTCTCTGTAGCCCCAGCTGTCCTGGAACTCACTATATAGACTAGGCTGACCTTGAACTTACAGAGATCTGCCTGCCTGTGCCTCCCAAGTGCTGGGATTAAAGGTGTGCGCCACCACACCTGGCCACAGTGTTTTATTACAGGATCTTTCCATTTTATTTAAAACAATGATAAAACCCACTTTGTATTTCTTTCTTATAAATAGTAGGAAGTGCTCTGCTCCAAATAGAAAAAGTTAGAAAATACGGAAAAAGATGGGCATGGAAGAGATTTACCTAGAGTCCCTGCCTCGCCAGGTGCCGACGCTGGGCTTCTAAATATCTTCTAAGTGTTGGCTTTTACTAGTAGTGTGAGGGGTGCTGATACTTAGTTCTCTCCTGATTGCAACCTGTCAGTTTTACAGGATTTGGTTTTCCTGTGGTTTGGCCCCTAGGGAACCCATGACAGGACTGCGCTCATTGGCCTGGCCGCAGCCTGTTTGAAGCACTTTTGGTCTTTCCATTTTCCCCCTCACACACAATGCTTCAGGAGCATCTTGTGAGTGAACGGGTTTTCACGTTTTGGGTGGTTTCCCAGGCTTTCTATTTTAGAAGGAATCTCCGCCTTCGTCCAGACCACCTCTTTGACTTTACCTTGGTCTATGGTTCGAGAGGGCTGGTTAATAACCCTTGCTTCTGTGGCTCCAACTGAGAATCTGCTGGCTCAACAGCTTCTGGATGGTGCCCTCTCTGAGTGGACCACTCTTAGAATAGCGTGGGTCTATTCCCCTAGGAGGGAAGTAGAGGCTGAGGAGATAGGAGAGTGGAGGTGTCTGTGGTCATCACTGAGGCCAGGCCAATGAGGGGCTCCCTTGCTGGCTCCGTAACCCCCGTCCTGCCCCATCACCTGGGAACCGTGCAGGACAGTGAAATATCAGTCTGTACCCAGGGATCTCCTGGAGGTTTTATTAGGGTGGCTCTTAGGCAGCTTGGTCCTGCTAGTGCCAGGTTCAGAACTGCTAACACTGCATCCAGATGGGCCAGAGATAACAGCTGTAATAGTTTTGGAGAGAAGCAGCAGGCGATTGTGGCAAATTCTCCTAGGAGACTAAGCAGCCACCTTGCAAGGATGTGAGGGGTTAAACAGACGGCTGGCAGGGCCTCCCCAGAGCCGAAGGGGGGAACTCAGGAGTAAGTCCTGACTGCCTAATTAATTCAATTAAACTACTTTATAAGCTCCGCTGGTGTCAGTAAATTGTTAAAGTCTATTAAAAAATCAGCAGAACGTGATGAGAGTTTGGGGATGCCTTGTCTTCCTCCCCTGTAGTGGGATGTGCTACAAGAGGGATGGACAGGTGTCATAGGCTCTGTCTGGTACCACCATTGACTAGCTGTGTGCACTAAGGCTGACTTGCCCCCTTGGGCCTCAGTTTCCCCATCACTTCCTTGGAGGTATTCTAAACCCTAGGAAGCTCTTTCTTGTGTCCCTTCTCTAGCCAGGCCCTTGAGACCTAGACTACAATGGCTCCCGGGGGAATCTCCTCTTCTGAGTTTCTTTGAAGAGGATATGGAGCACAGGGGTGGGCGCCCGTGGTTGGGGCTCCGGAGTTGCCTGATGGACTACCCAGTCCCAGTCATCATCCTCGGAGTTGCTGACCTCACTTGACCTTTTGGGGCAATTTGTTAAGGAAATGCCAGTGTAAACAAGCTCTTTGGGATAGAGCCCAAGGTGTGCAGGGAGTGGTTTATTTTTAAGCCTTTGGAAGGCTCCTTTTGGAGGAGAAACACCTTGCTAATTACATAAAAATATCTTTTCTGTTCAAAAGTGGTCTAAACAAGAAAGGAGCGGAGGAGGAGAGCTAGCCAGGTTAGGCCAGAGGTGAAACACCGCTGGCCAAAATAATTGATTTCATTGCCCATCTTTAAAAATTCTCGTTTCCTGTTTGTTTCACTGTGGACCCACGGACAGCTGTGAGCCAGTGCTCTGCCGAGCATCACGGGAGACTCGTAGCAGCCTCTGCCTCTTCCCAGCCCGGTCTCCGCCATGGAAATTTGCACCGCTAACTTTCCAAGAACAGTTCTGTGCATTATTTTCAGAGCACGGTTAGCATAAAATAATTCATCTCCTTCTCATTGTACTGGGGAAGGGGACTTTTGCTGAACAGAGCTCTCAAAGGTCAGCAGTCTGTACAGTGCTGATTATTTGTTGAGCACCTACTGTGAACCAGGCTATGTATGACCCTGGGAACCAGTGTCCTGGGAACCAGCGACCATAAGGAAAGCCTTCCTAGGCCTCCACAGAGTGGACTTCTTGTCCTCATGGGCATCCCTTAAACCAGCCCCATGTCACTTAGAGCTTCTGCCCTGCCTAAGCTGCGCCTATGTAGAGCATCCCATGACAGGAAGTGGTCTTTGCCTTTGACATCTGCCATTGTCCAAGATAAGGCAGATGAGTGAGACCCTTGTGTCTGGCTGCTGGCTCTTGGCTTTGGGGAGAGAGGGATGGGATGGGAGGCTGTGAGACCTTGTGGGTAGTTACTTAATACTGAGGAAGGCAAAGAGGAGAGCAGAGGCTATCCCATGCTCTGAGGAAGCGATTATAATTAATTGAGACTTTGTATGCAAATGGCATTTCAAGATGCTTAAAATATCTTCTGAAGGAGGCTGAAAATAGTAGGTGGTCTGTTTGAATGGAGTATTGGGGGGAGCCACTCCAGTACTGTGTCATGAGAGGAGAGCATAGAGGGCTGAGAAGGAAAAGGAGAAGGCGGCACTGAGGTAGACAGGTAGGGGGAAAAACAGACGCAAACTAAGCATCAGTGACAAGGCCCCTGAAGACCAGGTGAAGAATAAGCTTAGTCAAGGAAGTGCGACCAGGCCAGAAGTCCACAAGGCACAGTGAATGCCAGTCATTTTTATGTCCCTTCCCAGCTTCCTAGATGCTTAGGAAATATTTGCTGGGTGAGCAAGTATTTACCATATTCATCCATTATTACTATGTGAATGTATGTGGTATGGGGGGCACCTATGGTGGTATGTGTGTGTTGAGGTCAGAGGACAGCTTTGTGGACTTTGTGGGTTTGGGGATCAGACTCGGGTCACCAGGCTTGTGTGGCACAGTGCCCTTACCCACTGGCCCATCTTGCAAGCCTGGCCACATTCATCTTTAAGGCAACTGAGTAGAAAGATGCTGTTATTAGTGCAACATGGCACAATGCCTTACAATGCCTTTAATTCCAGCACTAGGGAAGCAGAGGCAGGTAGATCTCTGTGAGATCAAAGCCAGCCTGGTCTTCGTAGCGTGTTCTAGGCTGGTTGGGACTACAGGTCTCAGAAAGAAAAATAAGAAGTTGTTATTAGCCTTTATACCAATGATTGACGATGAGAGGCCATTCTTAGGGCTTTTGTTCTCTCTCTCTCTCTCTCTCTCTCTCTCTCTCTCTCTCTCTCTCTCTCTCTCTCTCTCTCTCTCTCTCTCTCTCTCTGTGTGTGTGTGTGTTAGAGAGAAACACAGGGACACCAGAAAGCTTTTTTTTTTGGCAACAGCAGTTTGAAATATTGATCAATTTGATACCATTGTATGACCCAGGGACAATTTTACTAGCAGAAAATATGACTGTGTTATATGACTGCAATAAAAACTCACAGCCATGAGCCCAGGCTGAGAAAACGAAGTGAGCTGACCACAGTGTAGGCTGAGCTAGCTGCCTCCCCAGCCCTGTCTCCCCTAGGGTTAGTTTGCATTTCCTTCCTGGTACTAATGACAAACTTGGATGCAGATAGGAGGTGGCAGGTCCCTGCAGACAATTTATAGAAGGACAGCCTACAACCCAATTCTGTTTGACTTCTTGTTAGCTTCTCTTGCAAGTAGGAAATGCTCTTTATTGTTGGGTCGCAGAGTGCACCAACGGGGTGGGAACCTGTCCCATGGGAAGTGAGGGGCCTTGAAGGCTTGGGAGCATAGGCAGGCATAACAAATGAACAAGTGCCACAGCATCTCGCCAGCTGTGCACTTAACCATGGAATGAATCCTGCAGGTGGCCAGCTCCCCAGTGACCTGTGGCAGGGAGAAAAGGACTTGCTCATCTGGTTTCATTCAGAATTAGAGCACCTGGCCCGTTGACTGTTTCTTACACTGCAACATGAGTGTCTTTCCTACTGTGTGTCCCTCCATTGAGGCCAACCTCTTTCCTGGTGCTCAGCCGGAAAAGCTGCTCTCTGTTCCAGTTCTGCAGCTAATACTTGGTTGGACTTCTAGAAGCATGAGATGGGTATTCTTCAGGGATAGTTCAAGGGAATTAGGCTTCATTACTTAGGCTTTAGGACTTAATCTTGCTTAAGATGTCACTCTGCTTTGCCTTTGGGTGGTTGATCTTGCGGCTTATTCCAGGGGAGTCAGGGCAGAGGGAGGGTGGAACGGGGCAGCCAGCACTTAGAAAGACAGGAACGAAGTGGGGAGCAGGGAGGTAGCCCCGCCTCAGCCTGACCTTGTTTGTTCTCTCTTATGTCATGCATAGCAGCCTCAGGGCCACCAGCTTGGCTGTTCTGCTCACTCTGACATCTTGGCTCATTCTGTTGAGGGGAGGTGTCCTCAGCAAGCCTTTTCTTAAGTGCGCTTTACAGTTACTCTCTCTCCTGTTGTTTTTAGCTTCATTTTTCTGTATAGTTGTATTACCATCTAGCAGCATATATACTTTACAGTTTTATCTTTAAGTTATGTGTATATGAGTATGTACATATGAGTGTGTGTATATGTGGTGTGTGCATGTGAGTGCAGGTCCCCACGGAAGCCAGAGGTGTTGGATCCCCCAGGAGCTGGAGATACCGGACATGGTTGTGAGATACCTGACATGGTTGCTGGGAATTGAACTCGGGTCCTTTGGAAGAGCAGTAAGTGCTCCTAACTGCTGAGTCATCTCTCCAGCCCACCATATACTCTTTTTAAAAAGATGTGCAGGGGCTGGAGAGATGGCCTAGTGGTTAAGAGCACTGACTGCTCTTGCAGGACCCCGGTTCAATTCCCAGCACCCACATGGCGGCTAGGAACCATCTTTAACTCCAGTTCCAGGGGAATCTGACGCCCTCTTCTGACCTCCGAGGCATTGCATGACACCTACATGCAGACAGAACACTCAGACACATAAAAAATAATAAATAAAAATTTTTTTAATTTAAAAAGGGGCTGGAGAGATGGCCTAGCGGTTAAGAGCACCGACTGCTCTTGCAGAGGACCCGGGTTCGATTCCCAGCACCCACATGGCGGCTGAGAACCATCTTTAACTCCAGTTCCAGGGGAATCTGACACTGTCTTCTGACCTCTGAGGCATTGCATGACACGGGTGCACCAACCTACATGCAGACAATACACTCATACACATAAAAAAATAAATAAAATTTAAAAAATTTTAAAAAAGAACAGTCTTTAACTCTAGTTCCAAGGGAATCTGACACCTGACTTCTACCACATTGCATGACACGGGTGCAATAACCTACATGCAGACAGTACACTCATATACATAAAAAATAATAAATAAATAAATAAAAGATGTGCAGACTTCTTTACTTCACTTCTCTTTTCCCGTCAATTTAAATTTAAAAAATTATTTATTGTTTTTTATTTTATGTGTATGGATGTATTACCTGCATGTATGTAAGTGCACCCATGTTGTGCAATGCCTGAGGAGACCAAAAGGGAACGTTGGATTCCCCTGAAACTGAAGTTACAGATGGGTGTTAGCAGCCATGTGAGTACTGGGAATTGAACCTGGGTCCTCTGGCAAGAGCAACCGGTGCTCATAACTGCTAAGCCATCTCTCCAGCTGTCTCAACAATGTAAATTTTGACAGCTTAAATTACTTGTTTTTAGCTTTTCATTTTTTAAATATTTATTTATTTGAGCATGTGTGTGTGTGTGTTTGTGCGCGTGTGTGTGTGTGTGTGTGTCTGTCTGTCTGTCTGTCTATCTGTATGTATGTGTGTGTTGTCAGGGGGCCACGACTTGTAGGAATTGGCTCTTTTCTTCTACCATGTGGGTCCTAGGGATTGAACTCAGGTCCTTAGGCTTCCAGGCAAGTGCCTTTATTCCCTGAACCATCTTGCCAGCCCTAGATTTTTTTTTTTTTGTCTTTTTGAGACAGTGTCTCCCTGTAGCTCCAGCTGTCCTGGAATTCAGTCTGTAGACCAGGCTGGCCTTGAACTCACAAAGGTCTGCCTGCCTCTGCCTCCCAAGTGATAGGATTAAAGGCATGCACCACCACGCCCGGCATCAGCCCTAGATTTTAATTTTAAAAGAATTTCAGGCTTACAAATATTTGCAAAAATAAATAGTAAGCGATCCCACACATTTTCACTCAGGTTCTTCCCCTCCGCTTCCTCTGCCCTTCCCTTCTGTCCCCTCCCCTTTCCTTCCTTCCCCTTCCCCTTCCCTCCCCTTCCCTGCCCCCCTTTCCCTCCCCCCTCTCTTGTTTTGATTTCTGACTCTTGGATCAGGGTTTCTCAATTTGTAACAGTACTATGAATTCACCTTCAGGATTCACCAGTGGTCCCTCTAATGGCCTTTCTCTGGCTCAGCATCCCATCCAGGATCACACGTACTTGTAGTTGCCATGTCTAGTCTTGGGAAGATCCTAGCCCTTTCTTTGCATTCTGTGTCATTGACTCCTTTGATGACCCTCCGGAAGTTGTATAAACCCACCCCTTGGGCCTGTAGCACTCCTCAGATGGCTGGGGCCCTGCATTTTTAGCAGGAGTGCCCTGGCTGCGATGTCTCCTTCTCTCTGTATCATGTGGTGTAGCTGCTGCTGACTTGTTACTGGTGATGCTAACCTTGAACACCTGGTTAAGGTGATGTCTGCCTGATTTGCATTAATAAGTTTGTGTCATGATCCCGTTATATTCTCCACTACTTTTAGCATCTGTCATTGGTTCCTCCCTGCAACGGTGAGGGTTACGATGTTTGCCAAATATGGCTTCCTTGTTCCATCGTTATTAATTGGGGTTTTACTATAGAAAGAGTTCTCATTCCTTTCCTTCACCCCTTATTCCTTCACATTGGTGTAGACTCAGGGTGTCTATTCAGTGTCTTCTCCATTCATTCCCTTATTCCTTCACATTGGTGTAGACTCAGGGTGTCTATTCGGTGTCTTCTCCATTCATTCCCTTATTCCCTCTCATTGGTGTAGACTCAGGGTGTCTATTCAGTGTCTTCTCCATTCATTCCCTTATTCCCTCTCATTGGTGTAGACTCAGGGTGTCTATTCGGTGTCTTCTCCATTCATTCCCTTATTCCCTCTCATTGGTGTAGACTCAGGGTGTCTATTCAGTGTCTTCTCCATTCATTCCCTTATTCCCTCTCATTGGTGTAGACTCAGGGTGTCTATTCGGTGTCTTCTCCATTCATTCCCTTATTCCCTCTCATTGGTGTAGACTCAGGGTGTCTATTCAGTGTCTTCTCCATTCATTCCCTTATTCCCTCTCATTGGTGTAGACTCAGGGTGTCTATTCGGTGTCTTCTCCATTCATTCCCTTATTCCCTCTCATTGGTGTAGACTCAGGGTGTCTATTCAGTGTCTTCTCCAATCATTCCCTTATTCCTTCACATTGGTGTAGACTCAGGGCGTCTATTCGGTGTCTTCTCCATTCATTCCCTTATTCCCTCTCATTGGTGTAGACTCAGGGCATCTATTCGGTGTCTTCTCCATTCATTCCCTTATTCCTTCACATTGGTGTAGACTCAGGGCGTCTATTCGGTGTCTTCTCCATTCATTCCCTTATTCCCTCTCATTGGTGTAGATTCAGGGCATCTATTCGGTGTCTTCTCCATTCATTCCCTTATTCCTTCACATTGGTGTAGACTCAGGGCATCTATTCGGTGTCTTCTCCATTCATTCCCTTATTCCTTCACATTGGTGTAGACTCAGGGTGTCTATTCGGTGTCTTCTCCATTCATTCCCTTATTCCCTCTCATTGGTGTAGACTCAGGGTGTCTATTCAGTGTCTTCTCCATTCATTCCCTTATTCCCTCTCATTGGTGTAGACTCAGGGTGTCTATTTGGTGTCTTCTCCATTCATTCCCTTATTCCCTCTCATTGGTGTAGACTCAGGGTGTCTATTCGGTGTCTTCTCCATTCATTCCCTTATTCCCTCTCTTTGGTGTAGACTCAGGGCATCTATTCGGTGTCTTCTCCATTCATTCCCTTATTCCTTCACATTGGTGTAGACTCAGGGTGTCTATTCGCTGTCTTCTCCATTCATTCCCTTATTCCTTCACATTGGTGTAGACTCAGGGCGTCTATTCCGTGTCTTCTCCATTCATTCCCTTTTTCCTTCACATTTGTGTAGACTTGGGACATGTGCTTCATGTCCCCTTCATTTCCCTCCTATTTCCTTGCACTGATGTGGACTTGGGTGTATATCTTGTAAGTTAGTGGGCTTTTTGCATCATTCTGGGAGATTCCCATCATTAGGTTTTCTGTGGCTTAAATTGTTGCAGATTTGGCCAGGGGCACCTTCATCACAAGATCCCTCTATCTTTTAGATGGGTCCCCATCCTTCTTTGAGCACTTCTGGACTCTTTACATCTTGAGGGAGTGTTCCTGGCTCACTTTGCATCCCTTGAGAGCAGCCCCTACTCCCAGACGAAGGCCAAAGGTTTTGCTTGTATTGATCATCGCCGTTTTCCTGCCAGGCATCATGTCAAGGTACATGGTAAGCTCATGGGACATCATTGCTGAGTGAGCAGCTGAGTGAAGGAATCCAGAACAGCCAGTGGCTAGCTAGCACCCGTGCTCTGGCCAGCCTCTCCTGCGGGGCCCGAGTTAGCTATTGCCAGGGGAGCAGCCTTCTCTGTCCCCTGAGTTGTTACCTATGCATCTTAACCCTGCTGCATGGTCTGACAGGAGTGCAGGGCCTCCCAATCTTAGAAAGCCAGAGCGAAGCACACAGTGCACAGCAGAGAGCAGGCTGCCAGGAGCTGAGGGGATGGCAAGCTCAGCCTCTGCCAAAGGCTCTGTTGAACCCCAGCCATGGTGGGCATGCTGCTCTGTGGCTGATGGCAGAGTTTCCAGGGCCCCATGGGGGTGTGTGGTTTATGTTGCCCAGAGCCACTTTCAGTCTCATGAGACAGGTGGGACTCACTTGAATATTTTATGAGTGTTTCTTTATAAAAGATTAAAACTCAGTCATATTGGCTTTGGAAAAGCCTGTAATAGTCAGATTTTTATTTATGAATTGTGTGTGTGTGTGTGTGTGTGTGTGTGTGTGTGTGTGTGTGTTGTTTATGTGTATGTGTCTCTGAAGAGGAAACTGGCTAGCGGGCTTTCTGGCCGTCCCTGCTGGCAGACTTTGGTGCCAGAAGCGAACTTGGCGACTTGTAGCCTTTTCATAGTCAAGAGAGGTCTGGCTGGTTCTGGATTACCCATTGCCAGGTCTTTCACAAGCAGTATTGAATCCTTGTACAGTGGAAGCTTTCTCCCTGGGTAGGCAACCACATCAGTACTGCACCAATTCAGCAGCTCAGGTTTGTGGAGTAGACAACTGTGTTCTCACCAATTCCGCACATTGGTCTTCGGAAGTGGGCCAGGTGAGGATGTTTATTCCCATTCTGTAGCAGGAGAAACTGAGGTTTAGAAAAAGGGAAATTACCAGCTGTCCATAGTGCATACGGTGTGTGGAAATCTTGACAGTCATAAAAATAGTCTTTAATCTGAAGCAGAGCTAGCACAGAAGTTCAACATCCCCCACCTGCTGGGGGAGGTGTGTGTACTGCAGGCCCGCCTGAGCCAGGCCGCGCTATGCAGGAGTCTAATGCCTGGTTGTAGTTAGGCAGCAAGGAGAGCTCTGGGCTGGGCACAGCAGTCCCACAGCCCCGAGGATAGCCTGGAGAATCGCTGCTGGGACAGGTCGGTGCACCTCTGAGGCCATCCTCTCTTGTATCTTTGTTACCCTGCATTTCTGGCCTGTTTCTCTTAACCCATTGTGTTGGCAAGATGAAGTTCCTTGAGACTTTTTCTGAAGAGAAGCTTTTGGTGTGAAGTACCTAAGAGGCTAACAGCCTTGTTGGTATTACAACTGAGGATGGAGAGGGGCCCCTCTGGGTACACTGCATTGGAGATCATTGATGCAGTGTTGGGGGTTAAGTACAAGAATGTACACCTTCATTTTCAATAATCACTCAGTTTGCCTGCCAGTGAACTGGACATCCATGAGCCTTTGCCATAGATGATTGGAAGAGTCAGTGAGTTAGGAGATACAATTCTAGTTTGTTTCTCTATTGCCATGACAAAACAGTCCAATCGAAATCAACTTGCGGAGGAAAGGGGTTATTGCATCTTACAGCTCCAGGTGACAGTGCATCTTTGAAGGAAGTTATGGGGGAATTCAGGGTAGGAACCTGGAGGCAGGAACTGAAAAGCACAGATCACAGAGGAATGCTGCTCACTGGTGTGCTCCCTTTGGCTTGCCTTCTTTTTAAAAAAGAGTTACTATTTTTATTTTATGGGTTTGAATATTTTGCCTGCATGTATTTAAGTGCATCCATGTCAGACATTGCCCATGGAGGTCAGAAGAAGGCATTGGATTCCCCTGGAACTAGAGTCAAGGATGGTTGTTAGTTGCCATGGAGGTGCCAGGAATCAAACCCAGGTCTTCTCTTCTGGAAAAAGCAAGCAGTGCTTTTAACCAGTGGGCCATCTCTCCAGCCCCTCAGTCTGCTTCTTACACAGCATGGGACCAGCCACTTGGGCATGGCAGTGCCCATAATGGGCGGGGCCTCCCTCATCAATCAGCAATTAAGAAAATGCCTCACAGACATGGTCACAGGACAACCTGATGGGAGAAGTGCCTCGGTTGAGGTTCCCCCAGGCGTGTCAGGTTGACAGCGGAAGCCATCCATGCAGGTGGGAAGAGCCTGGTGGCTGAGAAGGGCCACATCGGTGACAGTGGTGCTAGTCATCATGGGATTCAGCCTTGGAGGTTCCTGCGGTTGGCCAGCAGCTCACTGGAGCCCTGTCAGCCATGCCTTTTTGTCCGACACTGCAGAGGGTGGAGATGCCACACAGAAGTCCCTTCTACAAATGGATATCCATCAATTGGTTATGAGTTGTGTGCCACTTCTGCCAACCTCCCACTCTATACTGTCCATGTTGGCAGTGGCTTCCTTGGCGATCCAGGCCTGGCATCTCTCAGAACTGGGCTGGGATCTCATGTTCATATTTTTAGGTGCTTGAGCTTATGTCTTGATTTATTGTGAAGCTTTGGCATCTATCAGACCAAGGTTGGAAGACGGTGTCCTGTTTTATGTACCCTGTGCCTTGTTTTGGCTGGGTGACTGGTGGCAGATTTCTTTACTTCTCTGGTCTGTTTCCAAGTTGGATCAATGTTATATACCTAGATATTCTCCTGGGCTTCAGAGCAAAGGAGTGCAACACAATCATTTGTGATGGGAGTCACTGTTCTGATAGCTTGGGATTCCTAGAGTCGACAGCTTTGCCCAAGATCAGGAGTTGCTTTAACCTTCTATCTGTTGGGCTGAGTCTGTGCACCCAGTCTTTCCCACCCAGTCAGCTAAACACTCCTTCTGCGGGTAGCCCAGCACAGAACCCTGTCTAGTCCATATCCAACATGATGTTCAAGAGGGTAATGGGTCACGAGTCACTAAGCTTGGATCTGATCAGCTGGGTTGGCCCTTACGGGCAGGAGAGGACCAGTATATTTCTGCTGTTGCTTTCTTAGAAAACAGAGATTTCTGTACTTAGATTTCCTTCATGTCAATGCTCTTGCTGATGACTACCTGCATACAAGGTTTTTTTTGTTTGTTTGTTTTGTTTTTTTATGACAGTGCTTCTTACAAAGCAAAGGACTTCTTCTATAACCCAGATAATCACTCCAGGTTGTTCCTTTATTTAGATCTGGCCTTTCTCATGTTGTTTTTCTTATTTTGTCACTTCTATTACTCCTTTTGTTTTCCAAAGCCATACACCTTCACTGCTGAACAGCAGAAGGACCAGAAGAGCAGAAAGGATTCAAGATCCCCCGTAACCTTCTCTTCCAGAGACAGTCATTGTGGATGTTAGTGTTGAGATTTTAAATGATGGATCTATTCAGTATGCATCCAGTAGGCACATAACTTAAAAATGTATTTGTTTATGAAGTGCCTATTGGGCACCTACTGTTTGGGTACTAGGGATAAGTTAGGGACCAAAATATAAACATCATTTCTCCAGGAAACTATGTAATGCAAGGAAGAGAGGAAATTGGAAAAGACACAGGACTAGAAACCAGCTGTGAAATTTGCCATGTACACTGAGAGCTCTGAGCTTACTCAGGGGTGAATGTCATGAAATGTGCATTGGGTGGAGCAGAGGGAAGAAGAGTGGACAGCTGTCCTGTCCAGTGGAGGCAGGCCCAAGAGGGCTCCTTGTTTTGTTTTCTCTCTTTGGATATCAGTTAGTTGAGCATCATTTGTCAAAGAAATTCTCCCTCTTCCCTTCAGTTGCCCTTGCTTCTTTGTCCAGGATGGGTTGACTGTACTTGTGTGGCTCTATTTGGAAGCATTCTATTCTGTTCTGGGGTCTATTTCTTTATTCTTTTGTCAGTACTAGCCTGTCGTTCTTACTGTAATACTATAGTGAGTTGAGTTTGGATGGTGTCATATGGTCCTTCAACTTTGACATTTCTCAGGATTGTGGTTGGGTATTGTGGTGGTTTGAATGAGAATTGTCCCTATAGGCACACGTATTTAAACATTTGGTTCCCAATTGGTGGTGCTATTTGAGAGGTTATGGGACTTTTGGAATGGGGGTCTTGCTGGGAGAAGTATGTCTTTGGGAGTTTACAGCCTCGTATTCATATTCATATTCATATTCATATTCATTTTCTTTCTTTCTTTCTTTATCCACCCCCCTCCCCAGATGTGGTTTCTCGGTTTCCTGCTTCTGATGTCTTGCCATGATGAACTCTTACCTCTCTGGAACTGCAAGCCAAAATAAACTTTTTCTTCTATAAGTTTTTTGTTTTTGTCATTGTATTTTATCACAGGAACAGAAAAAATAACTGACTGAGGTATTTTGGGTCTTTTGCCTTTTCATATGTACTTTAGCATCAGTTTGTTTATAACCACACAATAACCTGCTGGGCTTTTATTAAAGACTGCATTGAATCTGAATATAAAATTGGAAGGAATTGATGTCTTAATAATATGGACTCTTTCTTCCATGAACATGGAATGTCTCTCTGTTTCTTTAAGTCTTTGATCTGTTTCAGCGTGTTTTGTCAGGTTGTATTTATGCCTGGCTTTATGATGCTGACATAAATGCTGTTGAGTTTTTAGTTTCAAGTTATGATTCCCTACCGTTAGTATGCAGGAAACCAGTTGAATTGTATATTAATCTTGTATCCTGCATCTGTCCTGGGATTGCTTATTAGTTTTGGGTTTTGGTGATTCCTTGGGACTTCCTACACAGACAGACATATCATCTGTGAATAAAAACACATTCCTCCCTCCCTCTTTCCTTCCTTCCATCCTTTCCATTCCTCCCTTCCTTCCTCCCTTCCTTCCTCCCTCCCTTCCTTCCTTATTGTGTTAATTAGGATTTCTAGTATGAGCATAGAGCACATCCCTACCTTGTTCGTGGTTTTAGGAGGAAGGCATTGATTTCTCAGCATTAATTATGATATTAGTTGAATGGGATTTTTGTGGATATTTTTATCAAGTTGAAGGAAATTCTGTTTTCCTAGTTTGCTTAGAAGAAAATCATTTCAGAAATGGGTACTAAACCTTGTCAAATGTATGTCTGTTGATAAGGCCAAGTGATTTTTTTTTAGCCTCTTTTTTTTTTTTTTGGCAGTAGAAGCAGTATTTATTTTTTTTCACATAAATTTATTTTATATATATATTTTTTTAACAAATCTAGACCCGTGTTCCCGCCCATTCCCCAACCCCGCCAGATCTCATGCATTCTGCCAAACATGCTTTTCATTTTTTTAGCCTCTTGATATGAGAAATTACAGTAATTCATTTAAAGTGTTAAACCAATTTGGCACATCTGGAATAAATCCCATTTCTTTTGAGGACACACTTATTTTTTACATTTACTTTTATGTGCATACTTTTTATTACATTTCCTAATATTTTGGGGTTTTTTGTTTTTGTTTGATTGTTTGCTTGCTTTTGTGGGTGTGCTGGATAGCTTTAGTGTTAATTTGACACACCCGGGTTGAGGGAGCCTCAATTGGGGAATTGGCTCCATTGGATTGGCCTGTGGCCACATCTGTGGAGTATTGTCTTGATGGTCAAGCAGTGTGGGAGGGCCCAGCCCACAATGAGTGGTGCCACCCTGGGCAGGTTGTTGTGTCCCATATAAGAAGGTGGGCTGGGCATGAGCCAGGGGAGCAAGCCAGTAAACAGCATTCCTCCATGACTTGTGCTTCAGCTCCTGCCTCCAGGTTCCTGCCCTGAGTTCTTGCCTTGGGCTCCCTGAGTGATGAACTGTGACCCAGGAGATGTAAGCTGAATAAACCCTTTCCTCTCCAAGTTGGTGTTGGTCAGAGTGTTTTGTCACAGCAATGGAAGACAAACTAGAACAGTGGAGGAGGTCATTTTATTTATTTTTTATTTTTTATTTTTTGGTCTTTTTGAGACAGGGTCTCCCTGTTGCCCCAGCTGGACTGGAACTCACTCTGTAGTCCAGGCTGGCCTTGAACTCACAGAGATCCGCCCGCCTCTGCCTCCCAAGTGCTAGGATTAAAGGCGTGCGCCACCACACCCGGCTGGAGGAGGTAATTTTAAGGGTCTTCCTGTAGCCCCAGCTGGCCTGGAACTCACTGTGTAGACCTGCTGGCCTCCATCTTACCAAGATCCCCCTGCTCGTGCCTCCCAAATGCTGGGATTAAAGGTGTGCACCACCACGACCAGCCTCCTACTCTACATCTGTATTCAGAAGAAATACTGCTGTGTTCATTGTGAGATGTGAACCTCTGCTTTCTGCTCCAGCCCCGGCCACCATGCCTCCCACCACAGTGGACTCTGATTCCTTGGAACGGTCAATCAGTCAAGACAGCTGGAATTTTGTTTTCAATGCATCTCTTCCAATACTCTTTCCTCCTCCTCCTCCTCCTCCTCCTCCTCCTCCTCCTCCTCC
>VZQC01004008.1:1416278-1456278 GCA_009823505.1 Rhizomys pruinosus
TCCTCCTCCTCCTCCTCCTCCTCCTCCTCCTCCTTCTCCTCCTCCTCCTCCTCCTCCTCCTCGTCTTTGAATTCACACCTGTTAACTTGTTAAGCTAATTTATTTTATTTCTACAAATATTTTATTATTTTTAAAAAAGAGAAATACTGCTCTGTAGTTGTCCTCTCTTGTGTTTCCTTTATCTCTTGCTTGGATGTTACAGTGATGGTGGCCTCATTGGATAAGGTTGGATAGTGTTTGTTGGGAGAGATACTTGAGAATTGATAGAATTTATTCTTCTCTGTTTGGTGGAATTCACCAACTGGGCCTAGTGTTTTCCTTTTCAAAAGGTTATTAATCATAGATTCACTTTATTTTGTAGATATGAGCATTTTTGCATAAATGTATTTAGGGCATTGGTTTTCTTTTTGTGAATTTTGGTAGATTGTGTGTTTCAAGGAATTAGTCCGTTTCTTGGATGTTATTAAGAAGCCCATGGGCGGGGGGCTGGAGAGATGGCTTGGTGGTGAAGAGCACTAATCTACTTGTTTTTTGTTTTTTGTTTTTTTAATTTTTTTGTTGTTAATTTTTATTTATTTCCGTATGTGTATGAATGTACTGTCTGCATGCAGGTCTGTGTACCCGTGTCGTGCAATGCCGCGGAGGTCAGAAGAGGGTCTCAGATTCCCCTGGAACTGGAGTTCTCCTGGAATTGGAGTTTCAGACGGTTCTCGGCCGCCATGTGGGTGCTGGGGATCGAACCCGGGTCCTCTGTAAGAGCGGTCGGGAGCACTAATCTACTTGTAAAGAGAATGGAGTTCAGTTCCCAGCACACAGGTCAGATGGCTCACAACCACCTGTAACTCCAGCTCCAGGGAAGCTGAGGCCTCGGGTGGCACTTGCATGGCCATTGCACATACACATATACGTATATTTATTTATTTTTTTGGCATCTGAACTGTTTAATGTCAGTCCTTTGTGTAATACATAGGAAAGTATCTTTCAGAAATTTCCATCAAAGCAGGAACATATTCTTTAAAGTAAAATGCAAACAATTGTCTACAAGTTATTGTGCAGAATACAGTAGGTTATTAGAGACTTCTATAAAGTTCTGTCACTGAATTGAAGTGTTTACTGGTATAAAATCTCAAAGCAAAAGTTATGTTCCTCAAAATATTTATTTGAAACAGTAACCTACATTTGCCAAATATCTTCTTTGAGAATTACCATTATTATTATTATTTTTTGTCTTTTTGAGACAGGGTCTCCCTGTAGTCCCAGCTGTCCTGGAACTCACTCTGTAGACCAGGCTGGCCTTGAACTCGCAAAGATCCACCTGCCTCTGCCTCCCGAGTGCTAGGATTAAAGGCATGCACCACCACGCCCGGCGAGAGTTACCATTATTAAAATAAGAAGAACTTACATTAATTTCCTTGATTTTTCATGAGAATAATGTACAAAATTGTTATTCCTCAAATTTAGGAGACAGATTACAATCATATACGTATATTTAAAAATGATAAGAATACATCTTTAAAAGCTGGGCATGGTGGCACACGCCTTTTATCCTAGCACTTGGGAGGCAGAGGCAGGGGGATCTCTGTGAGTTCACGGCCAGCCTGGTCTACGTAGACAGCTCAAGACCAGCTGGGACTAAAGGGAGACCCTGTCTCAAAAAAAAAAAAATTTACATCTTTAAGGAAAAGAAGCCCATTGGCTCATTAATGATGTCACCTCTTCCATTTTGTGATGTCACTTGTTTCTTCTCCGTTTTAAGCATGGCTAACCTAGCTAGAGATTTGTAAATTGTGTTGGTATTTTCAGAGAACTAAACTATTGATTTCGTTTTGTTGTTGTTGTTGTTCCTTTTATATTCCAGTTTAATTTCAACTCTAATTTTTTTGGGGGGATCTTTTTGAGACAGAGTCTCCCTTTAGTCCTAGTTGGCCTGGAGCTCGCTCTGTAGACCAGGCTGGCTTTGAACTCACAGAGATCCTCCTGTCCCTGCCTCCTGAATGCTGGGATTAAAGGCGTGCACCACCACGCCCAGCTCAACTCTATTTTTTATGATGTGTTTCATGATTTTTGGGTCCATATTGGGCTTCTTTCCTTCATTTCCTGGGGGTTGTGGTAGGAGTAGAGGTTAGGTAATTGATTTTTAGATTTTCTTTTCTTTTTTAAATTTTGCTTATTTTTTATTTTTTATGTGTATGAATGTACTGTCTGCATGGAGGTTTGTGCACCGGTGTCATGCAATGCCTTGGAGGCCAGAAGAGGGTGTCAGATTCCCCTGGAACTGGAGTTAAAGACAGTTCTCAGCAGCCATGTGGGCGCTGGGGATCGAACCTGGGTCCTCTGTAAGAGCAGTCAGTGCTCTTAACCACTAGGCCATCTCTCCAGCCCTAAGATTTTATTTTCTTATATATGAGAAAATTCCCTCTAACCCCACAGTAGTTGCTTCCCATAAATTTAAATAATTGTATTTTGGGGAGATATTTTGGGGGTGTCTGGAAGGAGTGGGAAGAAGGAATTGGGGAGAGGAGGGGGACTTGGGTGTACATATGATCAAGATGCATTGTTTACATGTGTAAAATTTTCGAGAATTAAATAAAGGATAATCCATTAAAATGTAAAAAATGTATTTTCACTTTCACTTAGTTAAAAATATTTTCATTTTCTCCTGACAGCCATGCTTTGATTCATGTGTTATTTTTATTTAATTTCCAAATGTTTTAGAATTTTCCAGCAGCCTTTTACTGATTTCTAGTTTACTTTTCTTGTGGGCTGAAAGACTAAAAGGATTTCTACTCTTTCTGGCTTGTTAAGGAGTGTTCTATGGCCTAGAGTGGGCTCTGTCTCAGTACGTGGTCCACGTGGGCCTGAGGAGAAGAGTCCTGTGTTGTTGAATGAAATACTCTATAAATGTCAATTAGATCCAGTCGATTGACAGGGCTGTTCAGTTTTAACTACATTTGTACTGATTTTCTGCTTTCTGTATCTGTCAGTTACTCGTAGGTAATATTAATGATGGGTTTGTCCATTTCTCTCTCTTTTTTTTTTTTGATGGGAAACCAGATTCTTTTTTTATTTTATTTATTTTTGTAGTGTATGAACGTACTGTCTGCATGTAGGTTTGTGCACCCGTGTCGTGCAATGCTGCAGAGGTCAGAAGAGGGTCTTGGATTCCCCTGGAACTGGAGTTCTCCTGGAATTGGAGTTACAGACGGTTCTTAGCTGCCATGTGGGTGCTGGGGATCAAACCCGGGTCCTCTGCAAGAGCAGGCAGTGCTCTTAAGCGCTAGGCTATCTCTCCAGCCCCTCATTTCTCTTTTAAGCTCTATCCATTGGCTTCATGTATTTTGATGTTAAGTTGAAGGTGAGACCTTCTCCAGGTACCAGCTCCTTGATCATGACTGAATGCCTTTTTGCTTTCTGATAGTTTTCCTTGCTCTGACTTTTGCTTTGTCTGAAATTAATGTACTGGTCCAGGTTTCTTTCTTTCTCTTTTCTCTTCTTTTTCTTTCTTTTCTTTTCTTTTCTTTTCTTTTCTTTCTTGCAGCAGTCTTCTGACCAGGTTTCTTTTAATTAGTGTTGATGCATATTTTTCTCTATACCTTGACTTTCAGTCCAATGTCTGACTATACCTAAATCTGCATTTTTGTATTTAATGTGGGTTTCTTATAGACAGTATATAGTTGGGTTTTGTTTTTCTTTTATCTGCTCTGGTAGTCCTTGTCTTAATCATTTATCTAGAACAATCACATTTAAAGTAATTGATATAATTATTTGCTGTGATTACCTCTGTTTTCTATTTTTGCTTGTAATAGTTGTTTCTTTTTCTTGGTTTTGTTATTGTTGAGGTTTTTAAAGGGGGGAATCTTCCTTTTGTTCCTTTGACTTCAATTCATTATTTTCCTTCCCTTTCTTACTATAAAAATTTTAAACATGTTTTCATAATTACTCATGAGTAGATAATATGAATTTATAATTCATCTATTTTTAAATAATATTCTGCCACTTCATTAGGAGTGCCAGGTACTTTATTTTTAGCAAAGTATAGCATTCTTTGATTTCTGATATGATAGGTATTATGTATCACCATAAACACATTGTAAATGAAAATACCATTTCTGACAATGCGTTTAATACCCTGTACCATCATAAAATCCAAGAAATGGTAAGTTGGACCATCCCAATCGGCGTCAAGCTGTAGTTCCAGTCCCCCTATAATACTGGTTTTATTCATCTTACTTATATATAAGCTATAAATTCAATCTATTAATATTATTATTTTGAAAAAACATCTGTCAGATCAATTAAGAACAAAGAAAACAAAAGATTTATTTTAGTTTCAGTGACTCCTCTAATCTTACATCTTTCTTTGTGAATATCTTGAGTTTTAATTTTTTACTGAGCTTTGTACATTTCATACAACAGTTTTTAATCAACTTTAGAGCCCTCCCATATCCATACTGCCTCCCCCAGGGACCGAGCATTCTGCCATACATGTTCAGTCCTAGTTTTGGACCTGGGTTATTTTCCTTCTCTCTGAAGAACTTTAAGGATTTTTGCAAGGTAGATATTTGGTCAACAACTTCCCTCAAAATGTGTTTTTATTTATCTTTTGCACTTTTCTTTTTCTATGTTGAAGATTGAGCTCGGGGCATTTACTGTACTTGACCACCAATGAGTTTTATCGTAGCTGCTCCTCCTCCTCCTCCTCCTCCTCCTCCTCCCTCTTTCTCTTTTCTTCTTCGTCCTCTTCCTCCTCCTCATCTTTCTCTTCCCCCTCCTCCTTCTCCTTTTCTTCCCTCCTCTTCCTCTTCCTCCTCCACTTCCTTGTCCTTCTCTTCCTCCTTCCTCCTTTTCCTCCTCTTCATACTCTTTCTCCTCTTCATCTTCCTCCTCATCTTCCTTCTCTTCTCTTTCCCTCCTTCCCTTTCTCCCTCCCTTAACATTCCCTTATTCCTTCCTTTTTAGTGTTTTGGCACAGATCTTACTACATACCTAGCCCTGGTGAGCCTGTAACTCACCTTGTAGATCAAGCTGGCCTGGAACTTTACAGCACTCTCCCTGCCTCTGCCTCCCTAGTGCTAGGAGGCTTTATTTCTTATAGGTACGCCTTGACACACCAGTCTTTCTTTCACTTTGGAAAGGTAGCATCACTGGATCAGATTTCCAGGCTAGAGATTATTCTCTTCTAACAATTTAAATGTCACTCGACTGTCTTCTTGTGTAGTTTCTGAAAATCAGTCTTATGAAACTTTTATCCTTCTACAGACAGGCAAAACTCTCTTGTTGCCACTTCTGTGTCTTTTAGGTTTTTCTCTCTGCCCTTTGATTTTCTACAGTTGTTTGGTATGATGTGCTAGTGTGTGGAGGCTTTAAAAAGTCTTTTACCTTTTATTATTTTATTTTATGTGTATGAATGTATTGCCTGCATGGACGTCAGTACGCTTGGGCCATGCAGTGACCTTGGAAGTCAGCAGAGGGCATCAGATCCCCTGGGTCTGGAATTACAGATGGTTGTTAGCTGCTCTATGGGTGCTGGGAATCAAACCCAGGTCCTCTGCAAGAACTGCCAGTGCTCTTAACCACTGAGCCATTTCTCCAGCCCCAGTGTGGAGGGTTTTTTTTTTTTTTTAATTTTTATTTTTATTTATTTATTTTTTTTGAGACAGGGTCTTAGTCCCAGCTGGCCTGGAACTCCCTCTGTAGACCAGGCTGGCCTTGAACTCGCAAAGATTTGCCTGCCTCTGCCTCCCGAGTACTGGGACTAAAGGCGTGCGCTAACATGCCCGGCTTGAAGACGGTTCTTAGCTACCATGTGGGTGCTGGGAACCAAACCGGGGTCCTCTGAAAGAGCAGTCAGTGCTCTTAACTGCTGAGCCATCTCTCCAGCCCCTGTTTGTTTTGTTTTTATTCTGATTAGTGCTCTCTGAACTTCCTGGATCTGTGGCTTAGTGTCTGCCTTACCTTTAAAAAATTCATAGGGATTCATTGCTTCAAACATTTCTTCTGTTCCATTTCCTCTTTTGTTTTCCTTCTGGTATGTTAATGACATATATATTTAACATTTGTAAATTGCCATACACTTCTGAGTATTGTGCTTCTTTATTGTTTTTATTTTTTGTATGTGTGTGCATTGCCTGCATGTGTGTGAGTGTATGAGTAATGCCCAGAGGTCAGAAGAGAGCATTGGATCCCTTGGAACTGGAGTTACAAATGGATGTTAGCTGCCATGTGGGTGCTGGAAATCAAATCTAGGTCCTCTGCAAGAGCAGCCAGTGCTCTTAACTGCTGGACAGTTATATTCTTAGGGTAGCTAATCATATCCTGGATATCCTAACAGCTGTCAGTTACAGTCAGATCACCTCATCCCTGGCATCTTTGCTTATTTACAGGAAAATAAATATCAGAAGGAGGGCTTACAATAAGAACTTACTATTAACAGTAATACTGATTTGACAATACTGCTCAGCACCCCTGGAGAGGTGGATCTCCCTCATCAGTCTAATCTGATTGGGGGAGGCAGTCTTCTCTAGGGTGCTTGCTGTGTTTGGTTTTTCTTCTACTTTAATAGTGCCTGTCTCAGGCATACAGTTTTATCCACTGTGATCCTATTGTTACATAGGTACCAATTGATGGAGTAAGGTCTAGGTGTGCGGGGGTGCTCTAGAATCTTCTGATTAGTTCTCAGTGGGCTTGTTCCCTAGGGCTTTGACCTGCACAAGTGCTTTGCAGACTCCTTCCCCAGGTGACTCAGGAAGTCTATAGGAGATGGAGATGCCCGTTTCTCTTCCTCCATGTTTGAAGGCTGGAGAACTCTGGGTATGGCATAACCCTTCCCTTCCCCATCCTCCCCTGTGGCGATGCTCTGAGGTATTTCAAGATTATTACTTTTCCTCTGTCCTACTGGAGGGAATTATTGAAGCCACCCTGGGTTCCAGCTCAACCAAGTCCTCTCCTGAGCTAGCTGCCTGGTCTCAGCCTCCATTGTTGCCCCAAGCCTTTCTGTCTGCTCCTGGTGGAGATCACAGCTTCAGGGGGTGGTGAGCTGCTATTCTCTCTATTTCCCCCTCTCCATTTTGTGGGTTTGGTGGTGTGTTCTGCGACCTCAAATCTGTTGGGTGTGAGAAAAGCTGTTGAGTTTAGGTTTGTTTGTCCACCCTCTGGGTTCTTGCTGTGTTCTAGAGGAAACCCAAAGTTCCCATCATCCTGCTTCTGCTTGGGTCGTTTCTGTTGATCTCCCATCTTTGATTCTTTTCCTCAGCTACATCTAGTTCTTTGGGGAGCTCATCCCAAAAGGCGCTCTTGATTTCTGTGGCTGTGTCTTTGACTTCTAGCATTTTCTCTTGATTCTTCCTTTGCAGAATTTCCATCTCTTTGCTTACGGTAATGGGCTTCTGGTCCCTGTTGTCTGTTCTTATCATGAACACCCATAACATTTAATAAGAGGTGTTTAGGATTACCTATCACAGTTATACAGTCCATGCTGTATCTGAGCCTGCATATGGAGCATGCTGTTGTGTGTATGATTTTTTTTTTTTTTTTTGGTCTTTTTGAGACAGGGTCTTCTTATAACCTCAGCTGGCCTGGAACTCATGATGTAGACCAGGCTGGCCTTGAGCTGACAGAGATCCACCTGCCTCTGCTTCCTGAGTGCTGAGATGAAAGGTGTGCACCACCGTGCTAACCTGTGTGTATGGATTTTTGTTGTTCTTTTATTCCTTTTGGAATGACATGTCATAATGCTAGTAATAATTTATGTAGTAAGAGGGCCTGGGCCAGTGTTGATGTGAAAACAGGTTTGAGGCTGTATTCAGTGTGGGCTGTTACTGTGGATGCTAGAAATTTCGATTTTCTTTTTTGTACCTTATTTTCTCTGCTTTTCTTTTTGTCTTTGGGTTTCCCTAAAAACTCTTTCTTGAATAGAATCTGTCTGGAAGCTCTCTCATTTCTAATCATTACTAGAGTCTTTTATAAGCCATACTAGACTCTTTTTGATGTAGTTGTAGGGTGTTAGGGAGAGAAAAGGATTGGTACTCTTAAGTCTCAGCTGCTTTATTTATTTGGCTGGTTACTTAGGGACTTATTTCGTGTGTGTGAATCTCTCTTCTTGGCCAATAAGCTTCGAAAACATGTCTCAGCTTTTTCTTGTTTTGCAGTAGTTGAGAAAAGCAAGTGAGGTGGGGAGTCTGGGATTGCCTAGCCTCCTTCCCACAGCTCCTTTGAGTACTGTGTGCAATGTGAAAATGTTACTTTCCCTCTGTGGATATTAAATTGTTACATTCTACTATTTCTTACTGAAGCTGGTGGGATTTTCTCTAGTCCCCATAAACATATCTCGTTTGGCTTAGAGACAAATAACCTCCAAGGGAGGTAGTCCCCAGGAGCTTTATTCAGTGTCCTAGTAGATCCTAGCCCTAGGTAAGCTGCTGTGTTACTTTGTATTCTGTTGCTGTGATCAAATACCTTAGATCAACTTCAAAGGAAAAGGAATGGTTTCGGCTCACAGTTTCAGGGTTTTCAAACCTACAGTCTGTTGTCTTTGTTGTTTAGGACCCTGTGGAGAGGCAGACATCATGGAGGGGGTCGATAGTGTGTTCACATCATGGAGGGGAGCAGATGGTGTGTTCACATCATGGAGGGAGCAGATGGTGTGCTCACATCATGGAGGGGAGGAGATGGTGTGCTCACAACATGGAGGGAGCAGATGGGGTGCTCACATCATGGAGGGGAGCAGATGGTGTGCTCACATCATGGAGGGGAGGAGATGGTGTGCTCACATCATGGAGGGAGCAGATGGTGTGCTCACATCATGGAGGGGAGCAGATGGTGTGCTCACATCATGGAGGGGAGCAGATGGTGTGTTCATATCATGGAGGGGAGCAGATGGTGTGCTCACATCATGGAGGGAGAGATGGTGTGCTCACATCATGGAGGGAGAGATGGTGTGTTCATATCATGGAGGGAGCAGATGGTGTGCTCACATCATGGAGGGGAGCAGATGGTGTGCTCACATCATGGAGGGGAGCAGATGGTGTGCTCACATCATGGAGGGAGCAGTGCTCACATCATGGAGGGAGCAGATGGTGTGCTCACATCATGGAGGGGAGGAGATGGTGTGCTCACATCATGGAGGGAGCAGATGGTGTGCTCACATCATGGAGGGAGCAGATGGTGTGTTCTCATCATGGAGGGAGCAGATGGTGTGCTCACATCATGGAGGGAGCAGATGGTGTGCTCACATCATGGAGGGAGCAGATGGTGTGTTCACATCATGGAGGGGAGGAGATGGTGTGCTCACATCATGGAGGGAGCAGGTGGTGTGCTCACATCATGGAGGGAGCACATAGTGTGCTCACATCATGGAGGGGAGCAGATGGTGTGTTCACATCATGGAGGGAGCACATGGTGTGCTCACATCATGGAGGGGAGTACATGGTGTGGAGCACAGTTGCTGATTTCGTGGTAGCCACATATCAGAAATAGCTGACAGGGCCAGGCCCCCATAACACCTTCCCAAACTCACCCTATTGACTAGCTTCTATAGGCTCCCACCCCACTTTCAGTATTCACAGGCTGAGGATCAAGCCTTTAGTCCATGGGCCCCAGGGAGACATTAAGTCACATTCCATGCAGCCATGTCCCTCTGTTTGCCCATCTCCTGTTTCAAAGGTGGTACTTGCTCTGGGACACTAGTTTTCCAGCGATTCTTAGAAAAGTGGTTGATTTTCTTTTTCCACATCTTTTTCCCTGTTGTGAGGAAAAGGGTGATATATAAGGTCTTTATACATCATAGCTGATATTGGAAGTCTCCATGTGGTGAGTTTTGACATCTTCTGATTTCATGATGGTTCTAGAGGACTTGATGCTTCTAAATAGCTGCTGCAAGACTGACAGAGCCAACAAGGGCTGCACAAGACACAGGCAGCCGGGGTTGGGCACACACTAACACTAGCTCCACACTCTTCCTTCTTCACTCTGGGTTTGGTTAATTTTTCCGTTTTTTTTTTTTGTTTTGTTTTGTTTTGTTTTTCTTTTCTTTGTGAGGGACAAGTGGTGAGAGGACCTGAAGGCTTGAAAGTCTTATGTTCAAGTCTGTGGTCTGCCTCAGAGTCTTCCCAGCTGTGAAAGAGGGTCAGGGTCTGTGAGGAGATGTTCATCCCTTAGTGATACATCCCCATTGATGAGGAGGTACTTCAAGTGAATTTTATGGATGCATTTCTAGGTGCTAACTGGCTCCGTGGATCAGATTTTTCAATGATAAGATGGGGGTGGCCTCTCAATAGGGGCAGTGGAAATAACAGTCACATGATGTCATATGAATAACCAGTAAATCAGGCATATTAATCTTTGCTTGCGCCCCATGATGAGTGTGCTTTACAAATGCATTTCCTCCAAGAAGAGGCCTGCCTGGCCTCTGTCGTGTCGGGAAGGGGGCTGCCTGGGGTGGGTTGACAGTGCCTTCATTCCTGTGTCCCCACAGGCCTCTTCTATTTTGTAGATTCTGAAGACAAGACTGAGAGAGACAGAAAGAGAGCGAGACACACACAGACAGAAAGAGAAAGGGGGATATCTTTTCCTTCCTAAGACATGATATTGTTTAAGGCGCTTGGGGCAAGAAAGTGTAGCCTGTTATTATTGGTCAGAATTTCCACCTTAGCTTTATACATTTAAAATTGTAGCTAGCTCGAATCACATTCCTACTTTTTCAGTTTGAGTCCTCTCAGGTTTTTTTTTTTTCTATTTGAGGATTCATTGAACCTTGTGATGGTGAACTTCACAGAGATTCAAGGCCTCCTTAAAAAAAAAAAAGTGCTCAAAAGAACCGTTTTGAGCCAGGTATGGTGGTGGTGGTAACCTTTATTTCTAGCCCTTGGGAGGGAGAGGCAGGATGATCTCTGTGAGTTTGAAGCCAGTTTGGTCTACATAGTGAGTTTCAGGCCCAGCCAGGACCCCATGGTGGGACCCTGTCTCAAAAAAAAATGTAAAAAGCATATTGATCCTTGCCATTTTTTTGAAAAGACACTCAGGTGTAATTTCTGTCCCTCTAGGCTGTATCCTAGCATACTTTGCAATTCCCTATAAAATGGAAGTGCTCATAACAGTTTCTTGAATGAAATAATATAGCAACATGCCTGTGAGCAAAGAGGGCTCTGATTTCTTCCTTCCTGGTTCAGGTCTGATCAAACAATGGTGATGTCCAATGAGCCATAGTGGTTCAGTGGTGGTGGTGGTGGTTTAGGCCAGGTTGGCCTCAAATTCACTATGTAGCCCAGGCTGGCCTTGAACTCCCGCTCCTCCTACCTCTACCTCCCTCCTACCTCTAACTGCTGGGTGCTGGGATTTCAGGTGTACACCACCCAGCCTGATGTTGATATTGAATGATGCTTTCCTGGGCTTAGGACTTTGATGCTCCAGGACCAGTTTTTCAATTAAGTGATTTCTTGTGCCTGAATTTTAGCCTTGTTTGGGGCAGGAAAAGAAAGTAAAGCCCAGATAAGCATATTAAATAAGGGAATCTGAAGGGAATGGGGCATTTAAGAGGAATTCACTGTTCTGGGATAGACTTCTAGATAGAAGTGTAGATGAAATACAAGGAGTAAAGCAGGTTGTGGGAGAATAAGCTAGAACTCAGGGGTTGCATGTGGGGAAGTGAGGAGGGATAGGGATGCTAAGCTGGGGAGAGCAGAAGTGGGGGGCCGGGAGAATCAGGAAAGATTTAGCTACAGGATAACCCCAGCCAAGCTCACGTTTCAGCTCCAGGCTGATGGAGACCCACTTGATATCATGTTGAAATAGCATTTTGGATATGTTGGATTTAATAGGAATATATTACTAAAATTAACCTTCCTGTTTGCCTTGTACTTTACTTTTTTTTTTAATTTTATTTATTTCTGTATGTGTATGAATGTACTGTCTGCATGCAAGTTTGTGCACCCGTGTCGTGCAATGCCGCGGAGGTCAGAAGAGGGTATCGGATTCCCCTGGAACTGGAGGTCTCCTGGAATTGGAGTTTCAGACGGTTCTTGGCTGCCATGTGGGTGCTGGGGATCGAACCCGGGTGCTCTGTAAGAGCGGTCGGCGCTCTTAACCGCTAGGCTATCTCTCCAGCCCTGCCTTGTACTTTCCTAAATGTGGCTGTCTCAAGGTCTGAAATGGCCTGGCAGCTCACTTTCTCTTCTGTTGTGCAGAACTGTTCTCTACTCCCTGGGCTGATAGGAGGTGACTTAGTGTACTGATTTGTTCACTCATCTAACACACATTTATAGATTACCTGCTAAGACTCAAGGACTACTTTGGGCATTGTGAATATGGACAAGTGAAGAAGACAAGATCCCTGCCTTCCATAAGACAAGAGTCTCCCCATTAGATAAGATCTCTGCCCCTCCATAAGACAAGTGTCCTGCCCCTTGGAGGTTATACAAGGAAATGAGTAACACAGTTGGATAATGTTAAGTGTGGCAAGGAGAATGAATGGGATTGGGATAGAGAGAGGGCCAGGAATGGAATAGTCACTCAGGAAAGGCCTATCTGAAGAAGCTTGATGGGGGAAGTGTTCTAGGTGCAGAATGGTAAGTGCAAAGGCCCTGAGTTTGGAATGGGCTAGGTGTGGATTAGGAACTACAAAAAGGTCCTTATGATGAGGTGAAGAAAATAAGACAGTAGCTGGACGGTAGGGGGAGGGTCTTTAGGCCGTTGAAGAGTTGGAGGGTTTGGTGAGGTTTTGAGCTAGTATGTTGCCAGGATCTAACTGGGACTTTGGAAGGACTCCCTGGCCACTCTAAGGAGAAACAGTAGCCATGATAGCACTGGGAGAGTTGGAAGTAGTCCAGGGAACGTAGGAAGCTTTGTTTGTATGCCGAACAGGAGCACGCGGCCCTGCTAAGGGGAAGGGGAACACAGTGCCCACTTTATGGACACTATGGGGAGCTGACCCCTCGGCGCAGAGGTCAGTCGGTTACTTCCGTAACCTGACCCGAGTGGTACTTCCAACTCGGGCCCTTAGCCTGGACCCAGGAGACATGTGCTCCAGTCTTGGCTGTGACTTCCCACCTGCCCAGAGACTGCTGAACCCTGGACAGGAATTTCAGGCTGATCGCTGTTGGCCTATCTTCAGCCTATGTCCACTCACAACACCAGCTACCCAGATTGGTGGTCCGTAAGGAGACCTCTTACCAACCCATTGGCCACCTGAATGAAATGCAGGCCTACCTTGGGCTGTATGTGTGCAATAATTAATAAAAATGATGGCCGGGAATTCCATGATGATGTTACTATGAAATTCAAATTTATTCCTTGCTACAGCCTACTTTTATAAACTAAATGATGTCAGTTCCCAGAGCCAATCATAGGCCCCCCCAAATCCGTGCCACTGCACACTGTTGCCCCACCCAGCATCACCCACCTAGGCTACATTGTTTGCTCGTCCTTGGGGCGGTGTCACGCCCCTGGTGCCCTGAGGCGTGCTAGCTGAAAACTAGCCTGCAATTCAAACCGGATCTTCCTACAAGGGAAGAGGAGGTGTGGTGCTGGCTGAAGAATAGGTGGTGCTGAGGACATGTGGGGACAAACGTTGATGACAGACCAGCAGGCTCTCTGGCAGGCTGTAGAGGAAGAAGCCAGCCTACCAAGCCTAGCTCTGCCCTTGATGCACAGAGCTCTAATAGGTGAGGCTTAGAGGATGGCCTCTGGGTGAGAGGCAGAGATGAGCTTAGACCTTTCCGCGGGTCTGAGCTGCTTTACAATGGATAGTTAAGTCAGGGACCAAGGGGCAAGTCTGACCAGATGAGCACTGTCAGCACTGGCCACCAGCACACAGGCATTTGACTGTATGTATACTTTATGCTTCTCCTGGGGGAGGAGGAA
Organism: Rhizomys pruinosus; assembly: GCA_009823505.1. Classification (NCBI taxonomy): domain Eukaryota; kingdom Metazoa; phylum Chordata; class Mammalia; order Rodentia; family Spalacidae; genus Rhizomys; species Rhizomys pruinosus. The sequence continues at coordinate 1,430,133 of VZQC01004008.1, forward strand.
GCCAGAAGGAAAGGAATCCTCAAAGCTAAGAAGACAGAGTTCAGGAGGGAAAGTGAGGTCAGCTGTGATCACCGAGGTAAGGATCTTACAGCACCTGTTGGGTTTGGCGGCATAGGCCAGTGGTGACCCTGAGGACAGTACTTGTCACAGAGTTCCATGGTGGATGTGGGCCTTGGTGGAGGTGGTGTGCAGAAGGATTAAAATCAAAGCCTGTGTGTTGAGTAGGGAGGGCCAGAGCTCAGGCAGCAGGAGTTGGGGGAGGTTCTGTGCAGGAAGCCGGTTAGGAAGGGGGCTGTGGACTTGGTGGACTTGCTGCCCATGCAATGGCTTGTTCTGTCATTTTGCGCATGACAGTGTCTGGTACAAGGGGAAAGGATGCTGCAGAAGAGAGACAGGAGCTTGCTTCCACAGTGACTTTGCATTGGTAAGATGGCCTGGACTCAATGTCCAGCTGGGAAGACCCAGCTCAGCCACTGTGGCTGGAGAAGAGTTGTCATGTGCAGGCAGAGAGAGCTGGCTACAGTTGGTGGTGGGATCATGAGTTGTTGTCTTCAGATTGATTTCATTTCTCCAGAAAGTGACCATTATGGAGAGCAGGTTGGTTGAGGTTTGAGGAGCAAGGCAAGTCTTAAATGCTAGGAGCACAGATGAGGGGAGCACTGTTGGCCAAATGAAAAGCCCACGGAGGTTTGTAGTCTCATAGGGAGACAGTCACGTGATTTTGTGCTGCTCCAGTGCAGGATGGGTGAGGAATCAGGCTTCAGCCTGGACAGGCAGCTGTGACAGGAGGGGCTGGGCATCTGGAGAAGGTGCAATGGGCTAAGGGGGTAGAGGGTCCATTGGGACCCAGACTGACGGAAGGCCTGGGAGTCTGGAAGTGGATGCTTAAAGTTGAGATGGTCACTAAGATGTAGGGTAAGTGATGGAAGAGAGAGGAAGAGGAAGAGGAAGAGGAAGAGGAAGAGGAAGGCTGCTGGAGGAAAAGGGATTCTAGAGTGAGATGACCAGACAGCTGATTTGTTCATGGGGCTAAAACTGAGGAAGACATAAAGGTGGCTGTGGGAAAGATACAAGCGTGAGCAGGGGCTACACGCCATCATGTGACATGACATGACGTGACGTGAAGTGTCACTATTGTGTCCTCAGAGGCCAATGGGAGGGACGGGTCACCCACATAGGAGGTGCTTGAGCAGAGCTGTCATATATATATATATATATAATATATAATATAGGTATATAATATATGGAATATGTATATATATGATATAATTATATGTATATATACTATTATGTATATATATGTATCTATACATATAAAGATAACATAACACTAGATAAATTATATATACATGATCTAATAAAACATTATATAGACATAGATAGTACAATAGGTATATATACTATTGTTTTTATCAATCTAGACCCCATGTCCCCCACCCTACCACCCACCCCACCAGTGCTCCTGCATTCTGCCAAACTGCTTTTTCTCTCTTTTCTCAGCTTTCACTGCAATATTTCCCCCCAGATGGAAGTTGACTAGTTTTGAAAGCAGAAGTCACGGGGGTTTCAGTAGTTCTGTGAGGACATACTTTCTGTTGTTGTGGTGTTGTTATCCAATATGCCTCACTCCTACGTTTGGACAAAGCGCAAGGGCCCGTGCACAAAAAGACTTATACTAGGGTATTGGCCTAGCATCCATAGATTAGGAATACCATTCGTCATTTTTTTCTCTGGGACTGTGGTTACGTCACTCAGCATGATGTCCCTCTAGCTCCAGCCATTTTCCTTTTTTTTTTTTTTTTTTTTTTTTTTTTTTTTTACTGTTGAGTAGTATTCTATTGTGTAGATGTACAATTTTCTCTATCCACTCATCAGGTGAGGGGCATTTAGGGTTGCTTCCAGCGCCTTGCTAGTGGTGAAGAGAGCTGAAATAACATGGGGCCAGGCATGTATCTCTGCGTGGGGTGAGTCTTAAGGGTTCAATCCTAGGCATAGAGTATGGCTGGGTAGGGGGCAAGTTCATTCCAAGGCTTCCAAGGGTGCTCCACACCGCTTTCCACAGTGGCATGAGTTTATGTTGCCACCAGCAGTGGATGATGTTTTTTTCCCCTTTCCGCCAAAACACTCATCCAGCACTTGGTATCATTTGTTTTCTTGATCCCTACCAGCCTTAGTGGGGTAAGATGATATCCGTTAAAGTGGTTTTGAGTTGTATTTCCTTAATGATTTAGTGATGTTGACACTTCTTTTTTTTTTTTTTTTCTTAAGGTGTTTCTCAGATACCTCTAATTCCTCACTTGTAAGTCTCTGTTTCACTAGTTGCTCCTCTATGAGGTGGGTCCTTTGGTTTCTGATCTTCCTTCTGTGTTTTTGATAGGTTATATATTCGGAAATCAATGCTTTGTCAGATGTTTCTGTTCAGGTGAAGTTTTTTTCTTCCACTCTGTGGATTATCTCTTCACTTCTTAATGTTTATTTGAAAATGTACAGAAAGCTTTGGAAGTGTAATGAACCCGTTTGTCAACAGTTGACCTTATTACCTGCATCACTGCTGTCTGATTTAGGAAGTCTTTTCCTATGCTATGTCTTGGATAGTCTGCGAACTTTTTCGTCTATTGCCTTCAGAGATGTGGGGTTTCACGTTGAGGTACTTAATCCACCTGGAGTTGACATTTGTACAAGGCGAGAATAGGGGTGTTAAGTTCATTCTTCTCCAAGTGGGGATCCAGTTTTGCAACCCCACTTGCTGAAGATGCTGTCCCTTGTCTCCATTGTGTCTCTTGGCCCCCTTGTCAAACAGGAGATGGCTGATGGTATGTGCTAAGGTTTGGATCTTTGATTTTAATCCAGTGGTCAACAGGTCTGTTTTTGAGCCAGAACCAAGCTGTTTTTATGACTCGAGCCCTGTAGTATAGTTTTGAAGTCTGGTATCGAGATCCCGCCCGGTGTAGCGCTTTTCAGTCAGGGTTGCTTCAGCAATTTGGGGTCTTTTGTCTTTTCCAAATGAAATTGTGGACTTTTTTTCCCCAAGCCGGTGAAGAAACCTTGGATTTTGATTGGGATTGTGTTAATCTATACAAGAGTTTTAGGTAGATGGACATGTTTTACAATTAATTTTTGCCCATCCACGAGCATGGGAGGTTTTTCCATCGTCTGATGTCAGTCTCAATTTCTTTCTTTAAAGGTTTAAATTTTTGTGTAGAGATCCTTAGTGTCTTTGGTTGGTTTGTTTACAAGTAATTTATTTGTTATTTGAGGCTATGGTGGTGAGAAGGGCGCGCTTGATTCTTGCTCCAGTTGTTGTTGTGTAAAAGAAAGGCCATTGATTTTTTTTTTAGGGGATTAATTTTGGTATCCTGCCACTTGCCGAAGCTGTTAATCAGTCTAGGAGTTTTTTCCTGGTGGAGTTTTGAGCATCCCTAATTAAACATCAATCACAGCAATAGGGATGCTTGACCTCCTACATTTTCAATTATTATTCCTTTAATTCCTTTTCTTGCTTATTGCTACTAGCAATGTTTCAAGCACTATATGGGAAAGGAGTGGTGACAAGGGGCAGCCCTTGCTGAGTTCCATACCTTTAAGGGGAATGCTTCTTTCAGTTCCCCATTTAGGATGATGATTGCTGTGGGTGTCGCTGTATATGGGTGTGATTACATTGAGGAATGATCCTTCATCCAATTCCTTTCTAGGACTTTAAGCAATGAAGGATGCTGGATTTTTGTCAAGGCTTTTTCATACCATTGAGATGATGGTGTGGTTTTTGTCTTTCTTTTTTTTTTTTTTTTTTTTTTTTTTTTTTTTTTTTTTGTGTGTGTGTGTGTAAAACCATCCTTGCATCCTGGGAGTAAATCTCAGTTATGATCCTTTTAATATGCTGTTGAGTTTTGTTTGCTAGTATTTTGTTGATGATTTTTGCATTTGTGTTTATTAGAGAGATGTGTCTATACTCTCTCCTTTTTAGTTGTATCTCTTGCCTGGTTTTTGATAACTAGAGTAGATGGCTGGCTTCATAGAAGAATTTTTGTATTTCTAATAAGATTTCAGTTAATAATGGTTGTAGCTCTTTTGAAAATGTTTTTATAGAATTCTGCCATGAAACCACTGGGCCTAGGGCTTTTCTTAGGTGGGAGGTTCTCTATTACATCTTCAATGTTCTTCAATATTATGGGGTCTGTTTAAACTGTCGGATCGCTCTTGCGTTGAGGCTTTTGTTGATTACCCTGATCATCTCAGATATCATCCATTCTTCTAGGTAGTTTTCGAAACAGAGTGATAGGTTTTTTGAAGTATGTCCAGTAATGATTTCTGAATCTTTTCACTTCCAGTCTTTGTAATATTGCCCTTTCATCACAGATTGTATTGATTTGGAGTTATCTCCTTCTTTCTGTTTGGTTAACTGGGTAGAAGGTCTGTCTATCTTGTTTATACTTTCAAAGAACCAACCGTTTTATTTGCATTGATTTTTTTTGTTTTGTATTGTTTTCTTTGTTTCATATTCATTGATTTCTGCTCTGATTTTTGTTTTACTTTTCCGGTCTGTTGCGTTTAGGGTGCATCTGTTGTTATGGTTTAGGAGTCACTCTGTTTTTTGCCCGTCAAGTGCTTTTAGCTGGCAGTACGTAGATCATGCACCTTGTGTTCTTTCTGTTTCTAGAGTGTGGCACCCAGAGCTATGAAATGTCCTCTTAGGCTGCTTTAAGATATCCCATAGGTTTTGAATTGTGTTATATTAGTGCATTGTCATTCAGTTGCCAGGAAGTGCTTTGTTAGTCTTTCGTTATATCTCTTCCTTGACCCAATGTTTTTTCATTATTCAAGAGTGTGTTGTGTTAGTTCCATGTGTTCTTGTAGCAGTAGGGCTTATCCTGGGTGTTGATATTGAGCTTTTTTTTTTTTTTTATTGCAATCTGTTCTATAGTCATGAAATTATTCAATCTTTTTGTATTTGTGGAGGGTATCTTCGAGGTCCTCTAGTATGTGTAGATGGTTTGGAGAATGATTCCGTGGGTGTGCTTTGAGTAGAAAGTGTATTCTTGTATTAGGTGGAATATTCAGTAGAGGTATATGACAGTTCATTTGGTGTATCTTATTTTGTTCAGATGTTCTCTCTCTTTATTTCTTGTCTGGTTGACCTGTACAAAGACTCAGTGGGTATTGAGTACCCCTACTATGGCATGTACTGGGCTTAGTGGTGACTTGTGGTCCTGGTGGAATTCTTTATACAGTTTTGGTAAGCCCAGCAGCTTGGTGAATAATGGATCATAATTGTGAATACTTTCTTGTGAATTGTTCCTGTTGATAAAAGATGGAATGACCTCTTTGCCTCTTCTGATTCTTTACTATGGTGAATATTCTTGTGCTGCTGATTTATATAAAATATGAAACAACACTGCTTTCTATTATGGTCCATTTAGCTTGGAATAATGTTCCTTCATCCTTTCACTTAAGGTGTGTGCCTTTCCTTGAAGAGTAATGTATTTCTTGTAGACGCATATTGATGGATTCTGGTTCTTCCTAATCCAATCTGCCAAGCTAATGTCTATTTGATTGGGGAATTTAAGTCATAGTAATATTTAAGGTTATGACCAAATTTATTGTATTGCTTCCTTTTGCCCTTAATCCTATTGTGGTTTTTTGTTAGGTTATCGTTAACTTTTCTGCAGTTATGCTTTTAATTGATTGTCCTCTAGCACCTGTCTCAGAGTGACCTGGGGATGGTGTCTCCTTTCTCGTCTGTCCTTTGGAATTGCTTCGAGTATTCTCGAAGGAGTGGTTTTCCTGACATGTATATCTTTCATCTTGTTGTTTCTGTCATTGGAAGTTTATTTTTTCTCCTTCAACATAACTGACATGTTTGCTGGAGGCTATAGTAACCGTGGTTACGGCATCTATTGTCCTTTAACATGTGGGAAATGCTATGCTCCATGTTCTTCTTGCTTTCATAGTTTTGCGTTGAGAATCAGTGTGTAATTGCAAGTGGTTTCCCCTAGAGTCACCTGTTGCTCTTTTTCTCCTTAAAAAGGCGTGTGGCTTTTACGGATGTTTGTCTTTGTTTTGGGTGGATAGCATTTAACTTATGATGGTGTGGAGAGTTTCTTTTCTGATCTTGTCTTTATGGAGTTATGGTTGCTTCTTGTACTTATATGTATGGTTTTGTTTTTTGTTTGGGGTTACAGTTTCTGCTGATTATTCTATGCAAGTAATCTGATCCATCCATCTTGAGATTCTTCTCCTTCCTCTATGTCTTTATGATGGGAGGCTGACTTTTCATAGTGTCCCCAGTTCCTGGTTAAATTCCCTTAATTTGTGTTATTTTATAAATTTTATATTCAATAATCTTTACTGTGAGTAGTTTAGTCTGTTCTGTCGTTATCTCCAGGCTATGTCATGTCTTTGTTCTGCTTCTCTCCTTCTGCTGTCTGAGGCTTTTTTCCAAATTCCTTTACATTTGTTTGAGTGTTTTTTTTTTTTTTCTCTTGCATTTTTTTATTTCTCTATCTGATTATTTCTTTAGTTTTCTGATTCGGTGTTGGAGCTTCTCAATCTCTCCGTAGACTCTTTGCTTTGGTTGGTTTCCTTATCTATTTTCAGCATGGGAATCTTTCAGTATTCGACTTCCTTCAGCGTATTTGTCCAAGGCTCTCTGTCTAGGTCCTTCTTGAGTTCTTCATTCTCTTTTCTTAGTTCTTTGATTTGCTCTTTATAATCTTGTAGTTCTTTAAGTATGTTCACAATTGTGTTTCTGATATCTGTGTCCTGGGCCATCCCCAGGGGGATCCCACTGTAGGAATCTTCCATAGGGTTGGTAGAGCTTGGTGCGGGATTATCCTACCCCTTTCCCATGTTGTCTCTTCTTAGTGTTCCTGGCATATGGGCTTCTCCTTGCCTATATTCCAATGTAGGTCCTAAATGCCTCTTCACTGTGTTGAAGGCTTGCTTTGCTTGCTTCCTTCAGATGCCTTCATAATCCCAGTTGGGGGGGGGGGAGGTGTGCTTTTTAGCCTGCACCCCAGTACCTGTGCTTCAGCTGGTTTTGGGAGATCTCAGATCCAGAGCTGTCATTTTTGAAGGAGGCTGGAGAAGTGATGCTACGGAGGTGGCAGGCAGTGAGAAGGATACCCGAGTGTGCATCGTTCTCTGGATCACCTGGCGAACTCTTCCTCTTTGAAAAGTGAGGGAAAAAGTTGCCCAACCCCTCCAGTGTGAGGAATTGAGTGTCAAAATGCATAGACAGCACTTGAGCCCACTGCTTGTCTGATGAGAAACACCCAGGACTGGTCCCTCCTGTCTCAGAACTGGAGCTGTCCTTAATGAGGCAGACAGGCTTTCACAGAGTAACATGCAGCTGCTTTCTGCCAAATGTGTGTTTTGAAAGAGGAGCATCCCCCTCCCTCAGTTATATGGAGCCTGGCTGGTGGGTTGATCAGAGTCAGGCGTTGGTAGAGATACATCTAATAGGCACGTCCTGGATGAAGTCAGTTCCTCAGCTGGTGTCCCCTGGGCAGATGGAAAGAGCCCTGGGATCCCTTGGGCAGTCACACCGGCTGTAGTCTGAGCATGGTGGGGCGTGGCTGTGGGGATCCCATTTGCACAGGCCTTTATTAAAGTCTTGTAAGCTCATTTGTCTTGGCAGCTCCTGGAAGGTGTGGCTGGGCAGGATGCAGAGGAGAGAACGAGGCTTGGAACCATCTAGTCATGCTCAGGATCTCACTGGCCAAAGCAGCTGCCAACTCAAGACCTGATTTTGTGAAAGGTCACAAGGTCCTTGGGCTGGGTAGAGATGAGAGAACTGTGGGTGGCTTGGCCAGAGTGCTGTGGTTGGTGTGGGAGCCTGTGGCCCAGGGTCCCTTGCTTCGTGGGAAGCTGTCTTACAGCCTAGTCCCCAGGGTGGGAGTGGCCCAGCTTTTGGTAACCTCTATGCCATAGCCTCCTAAATGACATCATGGCCAGCTCTAGTCGGTTCAACTGAGGATAAAAGAGGTGGAAGTGGGGTTACAGGAGTGAGGGTAAAAGAGGGCACACTGATGCCCCTTGCATCTGGCTTCATCTTGAGAGCTGCATTGGACTCCTTTCTTTTTTGCCCCCAAAGCCAATGTTTTATTGAAGCTCTGTGCATTTCATACAAAATTATATTGCAAATCAAATCGAGAACCATGCCCCCTTCCCTGCCCCCCCCCCCGCACCCCACTAGAGCTCATGCATTCTGCCAAACATGTTTTTCATCTTTTTCTCAGTCTCTCTCAAAATTCCCGATGCAGTTTATTGTTTCGAGCAGAAGTTCACCATTTCACTCAGTTCTTTGATGCAGTCTTTTCGGTTGTTGTTGTTGTTGTTGTTGTTATTCCTTCCAATATGAAGAGCTGCTTTCTCCCAGGCCCTGGAGCCACTCAGCACTGTGCCCAAAGTGTCTGTGTCACCGAGTGGGGAGATATATGCAGGACTGGGGCAAACTATTTAGAATTTGATCCTCCGACTTCCTGCCTAAGTAACCAGAAAAGAAGTAGTTTTGTCTGTAACTGATGGAACCAGTAGCTGGGGTGATTAAGTACTTACTGCTCTGGAGTGCGTGCTTTTTGATGATGGGCAAAGTCTCTCTAATCCTCAGTGATGTCCCCAAGATGGGCACATAATAGCGTCTCAGGATGTTTGTTGAATGAATCACATTCATGCTTACTTACCCTCGTGACAAATAAGGGGTGGTTCAGTGGCCGCAGCAGAGGCAGATCCAGCCAGTTCCTCCGAGGGTTTTAGGATCGATGCTTTGTCTCATAGTATCTGGCGATTGGCTCAGGCCACAGACTGGATCCTGTATCCCTCTCCAGGAGGCATCAGAGGCCATGTGGTTTGTGGTCCAGGGACCAGACTTCGGAAGCAGACTTCTGAATCAAGATTCCCGAACTGCCCCACATCCCTCTCCCTCCCAGAATCTGCCTTCAGCTCAAAAAGTGTGACCGATGAAAGCTACGTCAGGATGGCGATGCGAAGTTCAAACACGCTAAGTGAAGTTCAGCCCGCTGTGGTGCCAGCAAGAAGAGGAGAATCGGTGGGAGAGCAGCATGAATAGGTGTGTAAGGAATGTTGGGAATCTTCCAGAGCCTAGAAATTCTGAGATTAATTGCTAAAGTTTGCTGTGCTACCACAAAGGACTTCTGCCAACGGGAAGCAGAAGAATGGAAAGCGGGACTGAGTCTGGAGTCCACAGCCCTGACCCGTGACCCAAGGTTCTCTCTGAGCTTTGCCTGCATACCTATGTCATCAGGTCTATGAAGGTCAGTTAAGATACGTGTGGAAAGTGCTTGGAACAGCTGTGTGTGGCACATGGATTTGTTCTTTGTCTCTTCTGACCTTGACATTTATAGAAGTTGTAAGACTCATACAGTGCAGTCCCCAGGCTCACTACTGTTATTTTATTGTTTTGCTTTATTTTCTTTACATTTTCTGAGGATGTTTTAAAATACCTTTTCCTTCTAGTAGTTCTTAAATTTTCCTGTAGTTATTTAGTAGTTTTAAATGATTTTCCCCTTTCTGCTCAGTCATTTGATGCATCTGGAATTTATTTCCCTATATTTTTTTTTTTTTTGGTGTCTCCCTCTTATCTCTGTGCTTCAGAGTTTTATTTGTTTTTATCATATCTGACTTTAGTTAATAAAAGTTTATAGAGGGCGGATGCCTCCTCCAGTCCTTGTTCCCCTTAGTCTCTAGGGGTTACAGTGGACAGTTTAATGTTTATGAATTCCCAGGCAAGATTTATAATAATGATATATATACACACATATGAAACATAACTATCCAAGGGGATCCTAAAATTTACATTTGTCTATGTATTTATTATTTGTTTGCTTGTTTGTTTGTTTGTTGTTTTGAGACAGGGTCTCTCTGTAGCCCCAGTTGGTCTGGAACTAGCTTTGTAGATTAAGTTGACCTTGGCCTCCATGTCACAGAGATCTGCCTACTTCTGCCTCCCAAGTGCTGGGATTAAAGGTGTGAAGAGTGGTAACTCTTGGCCCTACACTTTTCTTTTTTTTTTAAAAATGTACTTTTCTACAATTTAGTCTTACAGAGAAGTTGTCAGAATAGTGTAGAGAAGTCCTGTGTTGTTTGTTCACATTTCCCGGAAATGCACAGTTCTGCCTGATGGGTTCTCTTTCCTCTCGCTCCCTCCCCTTCCTGCTGTCCCATCACTTCCTGTAGGACTTTCTAAACCATTCGAGCATGTACTTCTTAAGATGAAGCTTCTTCCCGCATGTAACTGTAGCACAGTCATCAAAATGAGGACATTAACACAGAAGAATATTGATGGCGATCTACAGACCTTATTCACGTCTCTCTCCCCATCTACTCCAGCCCTCTTGTGACTCCGTGGGAGAACAAAGCCCTGGGTCACAGGTGGCTTCAGTTTTCCTGTCCAGCCTGGAAGCAGTCCTGTCCTTTCATGTACAATATCCCTCACTTTGGGTCTGTGTGGACTTTCCTTCTAGCTAGATTGAGGATATGTATGTTTTTTTTGCTGTGCTTTTCAGAACTCTCCAGAAGCAGTGGGGGTTTCTGAGCCTCCATGGAGGTGTGGTACCCCTGGCTAAGTAGTTGCTTCTTCCTGTACCCCTGAAGTGACATGTCCTTGAGTTTCTGAATCCTCTATGTGCATGGGTCTCCTAGTTTGTCTTCCATTGCTGTGACAAAACACTCTGACCAACACCAACTTGGGGAGGAAAGGGTTTATTCAGCTCACATCTCCTGGGTCACAGTTCATCACTCAGGGAGCCCAAGGCAAGAACTCAGGGCAGGAACCTGGAGGCAGGAGCTGAAGCACAGGCCATGGAGGAATGCTGTTCATTGGCTTGCTCCCTGGCTCATGCCCAGCCCACCTTCTTATACAGTACACAACAACCTGCCCAGGGTGGCACCACTCTTGTGGGCTGGGCCCTCCCACACTGCTCGACCATCAAGAGAATACTCCACAGATGTGGCCACAGGCCAATCCAATGGAGCCAATTCCCCAACTGAGGCTCCCTCAACCCAGGTGTGTCAAGTTGACACTAAAGCTATCCAGCACAATGGGGCTGCCTCTTGACTTCTCACTCTCTTACATGGATTGGCGTGCCTGCCTAATCATTTTTTACCTGTTGGCTCTTAGTGTAAGATCAGTTAGCATTTCTTCCAAAGATGTGTGACTATGTACTAGAAACTCTTCCAACGTTTTCTTCTGTGTGAGCTTTGTTTCAACCCCCAAAGGTCTCCCAAGACCTCCTATTGGGATTTGCCTGGAATCACACGGAATTCGTGGGTTCATTTCAAGGGAGGTGATTCGTTTATGATGCGAAGGCTTCCCACGCAGGAATGGCGTTCCTCATTGTTCAGGTCTTTGATGTTTCCAAGAAAACTGCAGTCATCTACTGGGTCAGTCACGTTTTGTGCTGAGCTTGCTGCCTGGTGTTTTACAGCTCAGGTTACTCACGGAAGCGGCATCCTCACCCATTATGTTTTATTTTATTTTATTATTTTTTGCGGTACTGGGAATTGAACCTAGGGCCTCGCACCCACTAGGCAAATGCTCTGCACTGCTCTACCCCAGCCTTACCCGTTATATCTTCTCATTAATTGTGGTAGGTCCTGACTTGGTGAACATTTATTCTGTATCTGATTACTTGGCCAAGATCTGTTTTGTTTTGAAAATAGTTTTCCAGTTGACTGTCTTAGATTTTTGATGAATATAGTTGTGTCTGCAAATAGTGGCAGATTTAGTTCATTCTTTCCGGTTTCATACTTCCTGTTCTTTTTCAGTCTTGACAGTGGGGTTTGGATCTCTAGAACACTGTTGAGTACTATGGAGTAGATGGCCGTCTTGATTATTCCTGACTTTAAGTGTAATGGCTCCACATTTTACTGTTAAGTGTTTGTGGGATGTTTTTGAGTGATAGCTTTTAAAAAGCATAAAATATTCCCAGTGAATTGTGTAATTTTGGGGGAGTTGTATTGCTTTTGCAATTTAGTGCTCTATTTCACTTACTACCATTTATACAAGGACTTTTGGATCTGTAAAATTTATGTAAGATTTAACCACAATCTTTTCCCCCCAAATTATCCTTGCCCAGTTTTAATAGAACTGTTGGCTTTGAAGGAAGAATTCCAATTCTCTTCTCCACCCACTGCCCAACAATTCTTCTTACTGAGGCTTTGGAACAATTTGCCCATAAAATGATTTGTATATTACCAACGATTTTATACTTCATATTTGTCTCTCAGATTATTAGCCTGTTCAAGGTTTTTGTTTTCTTTTGAGTTCTTTTTGAGTGATTTTCATTCATTTAAAAAAAATTATTCAAAAAACAAACAAACAAAAAAACCAAACCCAAACAAAATTATCTATTTCCTTCAATCCCAGCACTTGGGAGGCAGAGGCAGGCAGATCTTGACTGTGAGTTCCAGGCCAGCCTGGTCTACATGGTGAGTTCAAGGCCAGCCTGTTCTACATGGTGAGTTCCAGGCCAGGTGGGGGTCAGGGAGACTCTGTCTCAAAAAGACCCAAAATTGGTCTATTTCATATGCATTTAAAAATATATCCAGCTGGGCATGGTGGCATATGCCTTTAATCCTATCACTCAAGAGACTGAGGTAGGCAGATCTCTGTGAGTTTGAGGCCAGCCTGGTTTGTATAGTGAGTTCGAAGCCTGCCAGGGTTACATACTAAGTGACCCTGTCTCAAAAAAAATTAATAAATAAAAATAAAAATACATCCTTATAAAGCCTTCCTTTGTTCTTTCATTTTCACCTCCATAGGGTCCTTCAGTTACAGACTTTTCTTATTTCTTAGTATTTTGAGTTGATTTCTGTGACCAGGCACGTTGAGGGAGGTGCGGGTAGCTTTCACCCTTGGTTTTGTTCTCAAGTCTTCTGTTCGTTCCTTTAACTTCTTATTTTTATTCATTTTCTGCTTTCTTTTGATTTCTTTTCCTCCTTAGCTCATTCCTGTGTTTTGAGTGACTGCTTTGGAAATATCCCAGGGGCTTTGCTGTATAGAGGTTTCCTTGTTCATTTTAAAGAGTCTACACTCTTTAATTTCTTTTTAAAAATACTCCCTTAAATGACCTCCAGGTTACAAGTTCCAAGTGGTTAAACTTTTTGTGGCTTTCTTTTTGTTTAATTTTTAGTTTTATTGACTTGTGGTCAGAGAATGTGGCCTATATAATTTCTAATTAAAAAAAATTGAGACTTTCTTTGTGGCCTGTCATGTGATTGCCTTGTGATTATTCCATGGATTTTCAAGCTGTATATGGTTGTCTAAATGCATATAAAATATCTCAAACTGGTTAATTATGTTTTTCAAGTCTTATTGCCTCTTTTTTCGTTTTTGTTTTAATTATTCTGATCTGCTCATTTCTGGGAAGAATGCTGCTGATTCAGATTGTAATAGATGTTTTCCTCCATGTCTTTGCCTTTTCAACAATTTTTTTATTTGTGTGTATTTCCTTATCGTATACCTTTTTGATACACTTAAATTTTTGTATGTCCTTTATAAATTTCTTTTTGTTTTAAAGTCTCTTATCATTTCCACATTTATTGACCTAGGTCTGGTATAATTTATGAATCCCTTATTGAAAATAAAACCAAGTTTGTGCTTTAACATACAAACCTCAAGGAGCCGCAAGTAGAGTGTAAAGGCCCTAGTGTGTGTGCGGCCAAGCCAACCTCCCTCAGTGGTACCTCTCCATCAGCACAGGCTCTTTTGTCTTCCTTTGCCTTTGTGAGTCTTTGTTTTAATCCCTGTATTCCCAGTCTGTAATGCCCACGTTTTAACCTGGGAATCTAGAAACCATCTGTATTCATCTCGATTATATGTTTCTTTCTTTCTGCCATCCTATTTTGGATTTTTACCTCCTACTTTTTGTCTGATTACCCAAGTTTTCTTGTTTCCTTTTTTAAAAATATACTCTGTTTCCATTTTGGTTTTTTCCTGTCCTCTCTCTGTCACTTGTCCCAACTTTTCCTCTTTATGTTTTGAAAGTCATAGTTCTGTTTCTCATTTCTTACATGTAAATTTTTAACAAAGATATTAAACTTGGGCAAGAGTAAATTAGCATCACTAATTCCCCTCAAAGAATGTACTCTTTCTGTACCCCAAGTATATTTGAGTGCACTTGTTCCTGGCTTGTCTTCTTCCCCAGTCTGGGGTCTGTTCTTTGTTAATGGAACATGGATTTCAATTTCCAGCTTTTAAGAGGGCCACTGTGATATTTAGGGAAGAAGTTATCAGCTGCCTTGAGTCCTCTGACACCCCTTAGACTTACGTCCAGTCAGTTGGGTTATGGTCTCCTTTTGCAATTCCGGCTGGTGGTTTCTTTATCGGGCCCATTTTCCTTAATGCTCTTGTCAGAAGAGGTGCCGGCATGGGTGAGAGTGTGCAGATCTGTAAAGGCCTTTGGGAGTCTTCTAACCTCGAGCTACTGTGTTCTTGATCTTCACTTAGGTAGACTGGGTCTTGTTTTGGGTAGGTTTTCTCCTCTATGGAGGCCTCTGTTATTTCCTGGCCGTCTTCTGAGTTGGGCATCTTCTCAGGCCATGCCTATCTAGGAGTCTTGTTTCATTTCTTCCTTTCCACTTGGTCTGGCTCTGGAAACTGCGGCCTTCATTCTTGTTTTGTTCTCTGCTGTGGAGGTCTGAGTGGACATTGGGTCTGTCAGTGCTGGGCCTTTGGTGTACATGCGAGTGAGTACCTCTGGCAGCCAGGGTGCTGGCTATCTCCCGTGGTTCTCCGGCTTCTCTCTCACAGGCTCTCCTCATCCGGAACAGGCCTATGAGAAGGGTGGCTAGCACGGAGCATTGCTGGAGAGGAAATGGAACACTGCTGTGAACAGGAAGGACTGAGTGTGGCCTGGAGCAGGAACTATTCCTGTAATTCACGGCTGCTAGCAGAGATGGAGGAAGGAGTGGGCTTTTGAGTTGGCCTTGGAGTAGGCAGGATGAAACTGCTGAGCCTTACTCTCAGGCTGAAAATGAATGCTAGAACCTGGTGGCTTTTTATTATTTAAAACAAGTTCACATAAAAGAATGGCTTGATGAGAGATAATGTCTCACTCCTGAGTTTTAAAACTTCCCCCACCCTGTCATCTCTCCCTCTTCCTCTTCCTCCTCCTCCTCCTTTTTCTCTTCCTCCTTCTTTTCTTCTTCCCCTCACTCCTTTATATTTGTTCTTTTGGGTTAATGTGTCTTTGTTGAGAGTCAGAATCTGGGTATGAAAGACCACTTACTTTGACATAATATGCTTAAGACTTTTCAGGACCCTGCTTTGAGTCCATAAGATGCTGCAGAACTTTGTGTATGATCGGTATCTGGTGTGACCTCTTATGTTTTTCTCTCTGTGTGTGGCCACTGGTCAGCTAGATACCTGCCCATATGTCTGCAGAGCTTGCATGCAGTAGGTGCTTACAGAGCATGACTCAATGCTCTTCTTTTCCTGTGTGGAGAAATGATTCCATCTCACCTCACTGGGCAGGGCTTCCTTGCATTGGCAGTTTTCATAAAAGATTTTATGTGTGGTTGAGTGACAGTTCTTTCAGGAAAACAAGAAGAACTGGTTTAGAACCATTGTGAAACTCCATTTTTAATAGCAGCAAGACAGAGCTCTGGTAGCTTCAAAAAGGGCAATCAATAAAGTCTTGTTTGCTCAACAGTGAGGTGGTAACATGGCTTCAAAGTCACCCAAACTCCATATAATTTTCAGGTTCTAATAATGTTTTTTAAAACCCTCTAAGGTAGTTGATGAAAGTGTAATGTATTTAAGGGGATGTTCAGGGTTAGCTTCACCAAGTGGACAACTGTCCCAGGGGATTCTGGGAGTAGTGCCAGGAAAGCAGATCTGTCTGGGGAGCTGACAAGGCAGAGTGTGGGCTCCAGCATGTCTTCTCCACACCTGGCCTGTTTCATTCAGCAGGCAGTTTGGAGCATCAGTCTAATAATGTGCTAAGTGGAGACTCCAGCCAGATGAGTAGCTGGCAGTGGTGGAGGACCCAGAGGTCTGTTCCATAGCAGAAACATCATCTTCACCCTCATAGAGGGGCACGCACCACCCCTGTACAGTAGGCAAGGGAACACCATATCCCACTACAGGGCTGCAGGTGCCACTCAGATTGATGCTTGGGGTGGGGGTGGAATTTGGGCCTCAAGTGGCTGGGTCTTCTGAGTTCCTGTTTTTCTTTTGAAGAGAGGCTCCAATCTGGACTTCGATGTAAAACTTCTGAAATTTCAAATCGTGGCCACTGATTAAAAATAAAATTGAGTAATATAACTCTCCCAAACCTGGTGAAGCTTGTATAGGAGCCATAGAGCAGCAAAGGTGTAGAGAGACTCAGGTTCCTGAACTGGCTGGCTCACCCAGCCTTGCCCTAGCTACTGTTAGGAAAGAGGTTTGCTCAGCCTTTCGTTCTGAAACAGAAGTGTGGGGGCTCATGAGTGCTCTCCCTTCCCCACAAATCCTTTCTTTACCAGAACTGGGGGTGTAAGAGTTCAGAGAGTTTTAAGTCCTGACATGGTGGCTCACACCTATAATCCCAGCACTTAGAAGGGTAAGGCAGAACCTCCCTTGAGTTAGTGAGTTGCAGACCAGTGTGGGCTACAGAGTTTTAAAAACAAACAAACAAAGTTCCAGAGAGGTGGCTGGGGGTTAAGAGCACTTGCTGTTCTAGACCAGTGTTCAATAACCAGCACCCACATGGTGGCTCTGCCACCCTCTTCTGGCCTTTTCGGGCACTACACACATACCAGTACACAAGCCAGCAATCAATACACTTGTACAAATAAATGTAAGTAAATCATTCAAAAAAAATTAAGGAAGGTAGGCCAGCAGGCAGGCAAGTCAGCCAAACAAACAAGCAACAACAAGACAACAGGGAAGCCATGTAATTTTATAATTTTCCTCCAGCACTTTGTCACTAAGTCTGACTGGGGTGTGGTAGGAGATAGCAGAGGTAGGAGGCTTCTTAGAGCCCTGTGCTCAGCCACACACAGTCTGAATCGACTAGAATTTCTCTTTTCTCTTCTTTACAGCTTCATTCATGTGTAAGAAGAGGGCCAGAGAGATACACTCCTGCCGAAGCCCGATGACCCTCAGGGTGGGCTTTCTACCACCTCTGGTGCCTGGCTGCCTCCCCATGTACTAATTTTTTTTTAATTTAAAAATCCTTTGTTCTTAAACACAGATCACACAGCTATCCAGCAGAAACAGAATGCAAGCAGCATGTGTCACTTTAAATTTTCTAGTAGCTGCACTGAAAAAGAAAAAAAAAAAGACAGGTAAAATTAATTTGAATAACGTATTTCATATAACCTGGCATCTCCACAGGGTTATCTGTTCAACATGTAATCATAATAAAAATTCATATGAAGGAAGTATTGTTTCTTAGCTTGTATAGATGGAGTCTCAAAATCTGTTTGTGCTTTCCACTGGACAGTGCATCTCAGTTTGGGGATGAGCCCTGTTGCAAAGGCACGGTGACCATCCAGGACTTGGGGCAATCCTTATTGGATGGTGTGACTGTAACAGGTGCACATGAAAGGTGATACTGCATACATAGGAAAGAGGACATAAGCCACCAGTGACCAGCTATATAGATAGACACAGTCTGCATCTTGCTTGTTTGTGCTTTGGCCAACCCCTGTGTTCTTCTTCCAATTCACTCTCCTCTCCAGCTCCATCTCTCCCCTTCCCACCGAGTGTCTTGCCATCCTGTTCCTCTTCCTGCCTCTGAGCCCTCGCACATGATGTTCCTGCAGTCTAGATTGGGTTTTTCCACTCCCCCTCCCGAAACCCAGCTTCAGCCAAATGATGATCATTCAGGTTAAATACCTATTGAGGGCAGCGTTTATTCATCTCCCTGCCTTCAGCTCCAGGGCCCCTGTTGGATGCTGCTGTGGGAAGAAGAGGGCTTTTTATTCTCCGAACTTACTGAAATGATGATTAGCTCACAAACCTGTTTCTACTGCTTGGATTTTGTGCTTCATGATTGCAAGGGCCATGACTCCTTTGTTCCCTGACTTCACGGCCCCCCATGGTGGCTGCAGAAAACAGATGATCAATAAATAGGAAATGAACGATGGCAGGCTGAGTCAATCTTACAGAGTAACCTAGGCCCGTGGGAGCCTCCCTAGAGGGGAGAGGCTCCCAGACCCCAGACAGTGCGCTCAGGAAGGAGTTCGGGTCTCTCAGGCAGCTCGGGCCTTCCTGTTTCATTGTCCACAGAACCATCCTCTCCCTCTCCCTTTCTTGACTGGCTTTTAGTTGCCTGTAAATTATATTTTTGGTGGCTGTTAATAAAAATATAGGGCTGGGGAAAAAAAAAGACTTCTCCTAATAGAATTTTATTAAATGGCACTAGTTTAAAAATGTCTCGTAAAAAGTTAATTAATTTGGGATTTGGGGATGAAAGGCGTGATATAAATGTCAGTTATTATTATTACAATTTCAGCCTCACTCTTATGCTCTGGATCCAGCCCCTGATCTGGAGTCTCTCTGTCTCCCAAGGCCTGGCAGTTCTACTGACATGCCAGAGGCACATTGTAGCTTTGGGTTCCTGCAGGGACCAAGGGACCTCTCCAGGTTCGGTGGTCTTGACCGTCCATCCAGAGCGAAACGAGGCCTTGAGAGCTGGCAGGCTTTGAGGCCAGAGTGCTTCTGAGAAGGAGGGTCTCCTGGCTCCTGGGAGCCCCTGGTTGCTACAGTGTGGAATATCAAGGTCACGGGCTTCTCCCCATCACCGAATTCTGGGATGCTCTTGCTGTCAGCGAGCCAAGAGAGTATGGCTCTGCTCTCATTTTATAGAGGGGGGGAAACTGAGTTTGAAGAGGAGGTGGTGGCTTGCCCGACCCAAGGTCATACAGCAAGTTAATTAAAGTTACAGAGAAAAAAGGCAGTGAATACAATTAGTGAAATGGGGGGGGGGGAGCCTTTAAGAAAAGGGTGCAGACATTGATGATAAGTCCAGAAATTGTTTGCCAAGGAAACAGGGAGTCATGGGACTTGCTCCGAGTTCTCAGAGACAGATGGCCCTTTGCTCCTTTAAGATGCCTGCCTTTGTTCCCTGATGGCACACACGGTACCTACAGGGAAGAAGGCAGCTCTGACTTTGCGTGTAATTACCTGGGTGGGGGGGGCATACTACTGTGTTAATCAGCATAGCAGCCAAGGAGCAAGTGGCTGCATGCCTGTTTCTTCTCTTTTTGCAAGGGGCCATGGCAGCATCCTTCAAAGAGGGATGGTAAGGACTAGGAGGATGGAGAGAGGGATGTTTGTGGCTGCCTATGGCTGTGGGCCAGACCGATCTCATGGTCTTGCCAGAGTCTGGTCTCAGAGCTGACAGCAGCGTGCATTGTGCTTGGCTGCCCTAAGAGCCTCATTAGTTAGTTGTTCCTCTGCAGAATGCCTGCTTGTTCGGTGATGGACTCACCCATTTCTTCCCCTCAGCATGTTCAGTTGGGGATGGTTCTAGAAAGGTGTGCCTTCTAAGGAGCCTCTGCCTTGCTATCTCTGGTCTTTAAGTCCTTGTATTTTGAGAATTGCATTGATGTTGTCTGTCTCCCCTGTTGAATGAGGTTCTGGTACCTAATGTCACTATTCATTGAAATCACACACTAAGTGTCCAAGTGTGGGGGCCGTGGGCTCAGGGAAGAGAGCAAGAGGGAAAGCACATGTCCCTTTGGGTGGACCCTTCCCAGGCTGCTTAGGGAATCTTGAGCTGATTGATTGGGATTGTCTGGGTGGATTTGGATTCAGACACAATATTATTTGAACCCGAGGTTCTCCACTGGAGCAGGGTAGTTGATCTAAGGATCCTCCATCTCTAGACAACAGGGATGAGAGTACCTCCTCCACAGGGTTACTGCAAGCACCAAGAACAGGTGATTGCTTTCCTCAGTACTGGCTGCACCTGACTTAGTGGGCCCTCCTCCAGTCGCATCAGTATTTATAACCCCCTGGTGACATGGCATCTCCTGTCCTTCCTGGACTGCAAATCTCTTAAAGTGTTTATCTTATAGGCATGAAAGTTTTCAAAGTTAAGCACAGTGTTTGGCACAGATCCCTATTAGAACCTTCCAGTTGCCCAGTCCCATGAACCTGGTGATTGGTTAATGACTGCTGAGTGGAACTGAATGGGGGTTGCTGCCCTGTTCGTATGGAGCTCTACATCAGGCCATCCATGTCTCCCTGGGACTTTCTGAGCAGAGAACTGGGTCCCAGCCTTCTGGAAGCTACCAGACCTATCAACTAGAGAAACCACCCTGAACCTCACAGTTACCTCTTCTTGTAAACAGGCTTTCCCCCTCCCCTGCTCCCTTTAAAGAACTCCCAGATGCTTCGGGCTTTAACTTCCTTTAACTTAATTCAAGGCGTAGAGAATGGATGTCCATCCTGGACGTCCCTCTGCTGGCTGTCTTTCTCAGACAAGGACAGTCCACGGTGGGACTGGATATGCTGTTGGCCTCTCCCAGCCGTCTTTATTAGGTTCAGCGAGTCTGTCTGGTCTGGGTCATGCATGCCGTGCACCCTCATAAATGGAGCTGTGGAATGTTCATTGCCTGTGAACCGAGGGTCCTCAGTACACTCCTCCGCCACTGTTGACCCTGAGTTGCACAACTGTAGAAAACCCAACACTGACTTTTCCCAGGCAGCCAGGGTGTTTGGATCTGACCGTCCTGTTTGTTGGTACAAGCAGATAAGAAAGCCTGCCTTGGCCCTGAGGCTCCTACGATGGCCTCTGCATGGAAATCCGCATCCTCAGCTTCCCTGTGGAAAGCATCAGGGCTGTAATGAGAGCGGGAATGTCCCGTGCCTCACAGCTGACAGAAGTCAGGTCAGAGGAGAGTGTGGACATGGGAATGAGAAGGTCAGGAAGGATTCTGGGAAGTCACCTCTGATCCTGAAGCTGAAAAGTTTCAAAACGTGGTAGATCGAGCCATCACATACTGCTTTATCAGAGCACCTAGCAGTTGCTCATTAAGGGACCGGGCTGTGTTGTTCATCCATCCTTACATCTAGACACCCAACATGTCCCAGCTGCTGTGGTCAGAGATAGTTGCTAAGAGCAGGCACCGAGGAGTTCCTGATTTCATGGCAGGTACAGAAAACAGTGCCACTTGGTACCACTGGGGAAGACTGAGCTCGACACTGATGCAAGGTGCGCCCAGGGGCAGGGCGCTCACTGACTAGACAGGGAAGCTCCCTGCTTCTCTGCATTGGGAAACTGGATGGCCGTGAGCTCTCTCCATGCCCCACCCCAGCCTCCCCCCCTCCCCAAAAGCAGAAACTAAAGAGTGTGGTAGCAGTTGGTCTCTTACTGTTTTCTCATCCACTGAGGAGCAGAGGTGAAGCTGTAGTCCTGGCTTCCTCCTTTCCAGTCTGGGATGATGTGATTGGATCAAATGGGGTGATGGAGGAAGAGACCCCGGAGTAACAGGGGCCACCACAGTAGTGGCTGCCATTCTCTGTGAGCTTGCCCGGCATTGCTACACCCTTTTGGGGAAATACCTAGAGAAGAGATCTTTCCCTCGCAGCCACCGTGGAGGTCTGGCTTCTTGTGTGAGTAACTTGGAACCGGAGACCAGGTGGTCTTAGATAGGAAGCAATCCTTTCTCACTTTCCCTTCCTTCCAGACTCCTCTTCTCCCTGTGGTCTGGAGAGAAGATAGATATAGTCCCCAGTGAGGTATCTTGTCCACTCTCCTAGCAAGCCAGCCCAGTCAGCCAACTTGAGAGGCTCCCTTGCAAAAGAGCTTACTCCCACGCATTTAGATTCTTTCCACAGAACAGAACATGTCTCTCCATCCTAGGCTCAGAGATGCATCCTTCTAACTTCTGTCTTCGAAGGACCATGTGGTCCCCTTTCTACTCTCTCAGTGCAGTGAAGGAGCCCACACTGCCCAATTCTGTCAGCCAACACCATGCTGACTCCACATGGGAAAATACTGCCTGCAGACCTGTAAGTGTGTCACTGCCGGTAATAGTTTGACGGCTCTAAAAGCGAGGGCCTTTCTAGGATTGTTGCTTGATTAATTAGGTCAACATCTCCAAAATCAATTTCCAGCAAAATCAAGCCAGCCCAGTAGCACCACTCCCCACCCACCTGGGCCAGGGAGTTGACTCGACTCAGGCGGCAATTCCCTGGCCTTGGTGCAGAGAGACCTTGTCTCTACCTGGGAAGAAAGTCACGTTACACGTCTCTTCTATGATTACCCTGACTTTTTATTTTATCTGCCCCCCTTCAAATCTTCCATTAAACCCCCGTAGATCCTGCTTCAAACAGGCAATTAGACTAACAACGTAATTACATCCCTCCATGCTAATTGTAACTGGTTTAGGGGAAAAACAAAGAGAAGGAGGCTTCGAAATCTCTGGAAACTAAAAGCCGCCCTTGTAATTCCAGGTATTTCTCGTGCCTGGTTGCCGGAGGGCTGGTATCTGCCTCTTGTCAGTGTCACTTGCTTTTGCCAGGTGGCTGCTGGGGCCACCCTGGATCTGTCTCTTCTCCATGCAAGCCCCTGGATCCTCCCTGGACCTGTCCTTCCCTGCTTCCTCTTCTTCTGCTCTGGCTCTGCTGACCCTGCTTCTTGGTCCTCGCAGTCTGCATCCACTCAGCTAGAGTTCAGAAAATGACTGCAAGGATTTGGAGGCCAGTGGACAGAGGAAACAGGAAACAGTGTTTCTTGTTGCTCTTGTTTGTGTTCTGTACCCTTGGGAGGTTGTGGGAGGCTAGGAAGGTTGACAGGACCGACCCAGGTCCTGGGGTTTAAGCCCAGAGTTGTATAATATAGATGCCCTGGGGTGACATCTCCTGCCTCTCCACACATTCCTAACATTTGTCAGAGCATCTTCTTGGGGCCAGGTCAAGGCTTGGTGAATGAGCCAGGTCTTTCTGGGCCATACTCAGTGTGGGGAAAGTGGCAAGCAGACATCTGAGGCACTGCGCTTGTCTTGGACGGCAGGCAGGGTATGGAATAGGTCAGAGTAAGGATGCTAGACCAGGAAGAAGGAGGGAGTGTCAGCCTGACAGTCAGCTTAGGGCAGTAGGAGCCCAGGTATGCGGGAGCATCAGGTGTGAGCACAGCCCTGGTGTAACAGGCAGCTGGAGAAGAGCAGAGGCCGTGGGGTGAGAGGAGTAACACTATGGCGGGAAAGGGGAGCCCACGACACAAAGGAGGAGAGAAAGAACAGGGTCAGCCTCAAGCCTTAGAAAGACCAGACATCCCCAGGGAGGTTGTTGTTTGGTGGGAGAGGGCTTGAGTAGGGGTAGAGAAGCCTAAGGGGAGGCTTTTCAAGAAGCCTAAGGAATTTTTCTCTGTTGGAGTTGGACCAGCCGTGTCACTTTGGGCATCACCAAGCTGAAGCAAGGAGGTTCAGATTGTGGAGGGCTTATTCTATAGAGGTTCTGGCATGGGTCCTCTCGTGGAACAGATAATCCAATCATCTCTGCTGGCCGGGAACCTTGTACCAACCAGGCCTCCGGTGTCTTTTCTAATGTGTAACCCCTCTCTGAAACATTCATGCCAGCACTTCCAAAGGAGTGAAGCGCAGCAGTCCCGTGGCCCTCCCGCATGCGCTATACCTTTCATCCTTTTGGCCTCAGCCTTTGGGAGAACCAGTCTAGTTCTCTGTCATTTTGGGCTTCCCAACAGGGTGAAAAATGTGACCAGGTTTTCCTTAAGACAAATAACATTTGTAGAGATTCTGAGGCCTGGGGTGGAACAACTGTCACTCTTTAGAACAGTGACTGTCTTCAGGCCTGGTGGCACCCCGTTTGGGCTACCTAGTTTGCCATCAGCTCTGTAGTTCTAACATTTCATTAAAATTTCCATTAGTTCTTTTGTTCTTTTTTTTTTTTTTTAAACCAGTGAGCAATTTATAGATTCATTAACTTTTTACCACACTTGTGAACCAGGAAGACGGGAATAAAGGAAATTAAATATTTGTTCTGCAAGTTTCACTCAAAGATGGCGGCCCTAAAATAAGGACTGGAAAAGGCTAGGTGGCAAATGCCAGTCCGAGAAGCATTAGGAAGGTCTGGGATTTTCTAGAAAGATCCAGGACTAGAATATCCTGTTGCCTGCCTTTTCCCTATTCCCTTACTAGACATTCACTCAGCTTTTTACTCAGACCACCAAGTGGCAGCCATCTTGTGATGGTGAGGTATGGGAGCTCACCACCTCTGACATAACTCTACACATATTTTCTTAGGTTGTGTGACCTAAGGAATGTGACTTCTTGTAGCTTTTGTTTCCTCTCCTTTGGGGGGAAAGAGGGATGACTTGATGGTTGACTGCATGGACTTCAGGGCCAGACAAGTGTGAACCTGAACACCGCTCTGTTATTACTCAGCCAGTGTGATAGGGGATGTGTGACTTCACTAATCCACGCTTCTATTTCTATTTGTGAGACTTTGTAATAGTAATGGAATCTCTGAGAAGTTCCTGGGAAATGGTGGGAGTTGTTGAACTTCTGATCCTCCTACCCGACCCTCTCAAGTGCTGGGATTATAGGCGTGCACCTTATCTGGCTTTGTGGGGTGGAGTTGGGGGATGCTGTGGATTGAACCCAGGGCTTCAGCCATGCTAGGCAAGCACTCTGACAACTGAGCTAGATCCCTAGCCTATAAATAACCTTCACCACACTGTCATCTAGTGAAGATAAAACAGAGTGATTTACTGAAGATGTGGCCTAACCCCGTTCACATCCCAGGAATTGCCAGGCATTTGGCCGGCTTGCTTGTCCACAGGCATATTCACTCCAGTTTGGATCCACCACCAGCAAGATACGTCACCTTTCGACATGTTAGTTTCGCCAGTTTAAAGGCCACAAATAGGCCCATAATGATGACGCTGGGCAAGATCAGATGTAATGAGCCTTGAGAGGGTCTTCAGCATACTAGTAGTTCCTTGCTATTATGGTTGCCACTATTTGTAATATAAACTCTTACCAAGAGGTACTGTATTACAGAGGCAGTTTCCTCCAGTAGAGGAAATCGAAGTAGAGAGAGGGCTCAACAGTTAAGAGTACCTGCTGCTCTTACAGAGGACCTGAGTTTGGATCCCACATCGGGCAGTGTACAACCACCTATAACTCCAGCTTCAGGGGCTTCTACACCCTCTTCTGACCTCCGTGGCCACATGTGCACATGTGGCATGAATTGGCATACACATGAAATAAATCTTTTAAGAAAAGGAAGCAGTCTCAGAGTGTACAGAGCTTAGATTGGGGATTTCCTAGGACCACCTAAAGCACAGTGAAGAGCTGGAACCAACCCAAGTGCCCCTCAACTGACAAGTGGATAGAGAAAATGTGGTACATTTACATAATGGAGTTCTATGCAGTGGTAAAGAAAGATGACATCGGGGGCTGGAGAGATGGCCTAGCGGTTAACAGCGCCAACCGCTCTTACAGAGGATCCAGGTTCGATCCCCAGTGCCCACATGGCAGCCGAGAACCGTCTGAAACTCCAATTCCAGGAGAACTCCAGTTCCAGGGGAATCCAACACCCTCTTCTGAACTCTGCGGCATTGCACGACATGGGTGCACAGACTTGCATGTGGACAGTACATTCATACACATATAGAAATAAATAAAAATAAATTAAAAATTAAAAAAAAAAAGAAAGATGACATCATGAACTTTGTAGGTAAATGGATGGAACTAGAAGATACCATCTTAAGTGAAGTAACACAGTCCCAGAAAAACAAATGATGAATGGCATCTCTCATCTGTGGATGCTAGCACCAATTACCTAGTTGTTAGACAAACTGAGCATGTTAATGTGATCTGAAAACAACTGTGCTCTTATATAGTGAACCCTTAACAGGTTCTAGAACTAAGCTACCATTTATTTTCAGAGTTAGGAAGTTTGGGCATATGGATGAAGGATATGTATGTATATTTTAGAGTAATATAAGATCAAAGGAATGTGGAAAAAAACTAGTTTCTCATAACATTATGTCTAACCACAGTATTTTATTTTATGGGAGTGCTTCTTAGTATTTCTTATACAAGGCTGCTTGAGCTTTTGTCCAAGCATTTTCTAAAATATTATACAGTAGTTAAAAGTATCAGGCTGGTGTAACTTAGCCTTTCTGGATGCTTAACAACCATACTCAATGCCCATACCAATTTG
>VZQC01004008.1:1458778-1571661 GCA_009823505.1 Rhizomys pruinosus
ATTACATTTATTTATTGGTGTGTGTGTGTGTGTGTGTGTGTGTGTCTGAGTCTTAGTGTCTGTGTATTCAAGTACATGTGTGGAAATCAGACACAACTTCCTCTGTGGGACCCAGGAACTCGGGTCATCAGGCTTGGCAGCAAGCACCTTTCCTCACTGAAATCATCTCACTGGCACTCAGACATATTTTTGTAAAGTCACAAGTCTTCAGTCTGGAGTAGGATAGAACACCACAGTGATCTTGTCCCCATGCTTAGGCCCTTGTAGATGTGTATTCTGAGTGTTTTAGAGTATCATGGGGTTTTCCTCATAAGTAACAGCCTTAGAAAGCTAAACAAGAAGGAGAGGGAAGGCCATTTAGTTTTTCGAACTCCAGTGTAAGCACTCTGGGGATTCTTGCATGTGCAAGGTAAACTTCAACTAGTTATGTGTATGGTTTTAATTGGGTTCTTGTCACCAGTTTAGCACATATATTCTACATCGCTGTCAATCACTCCTGAACATCTGTCCTGAGGGGCTTTGGAAGCAGGTATTTATGTCAGTTGTTGTGCTTGTTGGCTGTCCCCAAATTCCTATTGTAAATAATGCAGTGCACATCTTTGTGCATGAAGCCTTTTCCTTCTTTTGTATAATATTCATAGAATCACTTCCCCAAAGTGAGAATCTGGAATCAAAGGACTTGAGAGTTGATAAGGCTGTACTGATGTCAGCTTAAAACTAGAGCACGGTGGCAGTGGGTAGTTATCAATGGCCTTTCTGGAGGTCTCATTGGACAACCCAGGTGGAGCGTTGGCACAACAGTCTAGCCACAGTCCACCGCCTCACTTGGAATATTAGTGGGGTGGGTGGCTGCTGCCTTGTCCTCCTCTGAAGGCGCTGGACCAAACCAGAAGCTGCTGACTGCAATAATCATTTTTACCTTCCAGGCTCGAAGTGCACGCTTGGTACTTGCCCATGCAGAGTCCCACACTCAGCCTGGCCTAGGAGGAATAAGTCTAGCACCCACAAGGAGGACTTGTAGCCTGTGTTCAAACATGTGACCGTGTGATTGTCACTCCTTCCAGACTTTGTTTACCATGCATGCAACAGGCCACCTGGCTTAGAAAGCATATCTTGTGGGCTGGAGAGATGGCCTAGCGGTTAAGAGCGCCGACCGCTCTTGCAGAGGACCCGGGTTCGATCCCCAGCACCCACATGGCGGCTGAGAACCGTCTGTAACTCCAATTCCAGGAGAACTCCAGTTCCAGGGGAATCCGACACCCTCTTCGGACCTCCGCGGCATTGCACGACATGGGTGCACAAACCTACATGCAGACAGTACATTCATACATGTAGAAAATAAATAAATAAATAAATAAATAAAAGAAAGCATATCTTGTGCACTGAAAACATCTCCTTGTAAAGCTGATGGTAGCAAGGAGGGGAGCTATAAGCTTAGCTTTCGAGAGAGCAGTAGTCCCTGATATGGTGAGGTCGGCATTTCAGGTAGACTTCTGAAAATCATGGTATGTATTCAAGTATCCTCTTTAATTGTTAAGTCCTAAGTCTTTCTGTAAGTTCCCAGTTTGAATTAAATATGGACATTTTCCATAATCTACCACTTTACCTCTGCAGTTGCTATTGATGGGAAAGGTGATCTTGTAGAAATGAGTTCCCTGGTGATGGACACACAGTGAGGATGGTGACAGTGAAGTCAGTAGAGCCATTACTTTCACAGCTCTTGGTCTCTGCCAACCGTGTGCCCGAGAGCCTTAGGTTTATGAACTTCTTTTCTCGTTGAATGATTTCATGAAATCAACTAGTTCATGAAAGCAAGACAAGACACAGGATCTTGGAAAGAGAAGGAGCTTGCTGTTTGCTTGGAAGATGTAGATTTGAATCTCAGCACTGCTAGTGACTGAGGGAAGTTGGATAAAGTAACCTAAAGCTTGCTCCTTCCTCTCTGACGTGGAAAGTGTGACTCCCGCCTGGTGAACTGAATGAAGTCATGGGTGTAGCAATGCCCTAGTCACCAAGCAGATGTTTGAGCAGTGCTGGTGGGACACGTACTCCTTCCTCACCCAGACCCAGACTTCTGAGAACCTGAGTCATCTTCTCCTTTAAGGATGCCATGTAGACATGCTCTGTGTGCTAGGCTCTCTGTGGGCACCAGGGAATGCAGGCATGGCCCCTGCCGAGGAAGATGGATGGTCCAGATGAAAAGACAGGTCATAAAAAGATGACTGAGTATCCCAGCTGCTTGATCAATATTGTTTGAATGGCTCAGGCCATAAGTGCTTTAACAGAACAGGGAGGGGGTGGCCCCTGTGGCCTGAGGGAGGTGGGAACTGATTCTTGAAAGCAGTCTTCATTGAATGTAGCTAAATCAAGCCTTCTGGGATAGCCAGGACAAGAGGTTCCTGGGGATCAGGTCACGCCTCTATGTAGTGGGAATGGTATTCCTTCTTAGCAGCCTTTTTTTTTTTTTTTTTGGTGTGTGTGTGTGTGTGTGTCTTTTTGAGACAGGGTCTCCCTGTAGCAGATTTTATTGTTTTAGCAGACTTTTTTTTTTTTTTTTGTCTTTTCAAGACAGGGTCTCCCTGTAGTCCCAGCTGTCCTGGAACTCACTCTGTAGACCAGGCTAACCTTGAATTCACAAAGATCCACCTGCCTCTGCCTCCCAAGTGCTAGGATTAAAGGCATGCGCCCCACCACGCCCGGCATTTTAAAACAATAAAATCTTACAGTATAGGTCTGGAGTGGCCTTGAGCTTGGAAGAGTTTGGGGCCTTCAGAGCTTCTACGCTGAGCCCTGTGAGGACAGTGTTTCCGTCTGGTCAAGGGATGCTTTGAGATCTGGATGGTGTGTTGGGACAGCTAGCCTTCCATATTAGAAGCTTTCTCTTAACAATAGACTCTCAAGAAAGGCTGGTGGTACAAATATCTCAGAGGGCCTCCAGGCATTCCCACATGGGGATGGGGATTGGATAGATTTTTCAGACTTTGCATTAGTGATTCTGAAGGTTCTTCTCCATTACTTGTTAACACTTCCCTATTGTACTCTGTGACAGGGGACTACATTTCCCAGGTGCCTTTGCTGTCTGGCCTTCAAATCTATCAGCCCTATATAGGATGCTCAGCAAGAAGATTAGAACAGAAGAGGGAAAATCCAAGGGTATTTCTGTCCTCTCGTTCTGCTTCACAGGATGCTTTTTGCATGGTTCAAGCCTTCTTTTTATGGTCCAATTCCATTGGGTAGCCCTTGCCATAATTTTACTTCTTGCTGGACAGCCCTAACTTTTGACAAGACCAGTTCCTCATCTATCTTTTGAGACCCAGGCTGCCATATCAGCTCTCTGGTGTGCTAATCTATAGTGAAAGGCCTTGCTGTCCCATTGGGCAGCTAAGTTCAAGGTTGCTTGTATACACAAATTCCTATGTTAAGTTACTTGTGTTTAATTTTGGGGTGGTTTATTTATTTTTATTTTATGTGTTTGAGTGTTTTGCCTACACATATGTAAGTGTACTGTATATATGCAATGCCCACAGAGGCCAGAAGAGGCAGTAAATCCCCTGAAACCAGTGTTATAGATGGTTGCTAGCCTTCATGTAAGTACTAAGAACCAAGCCAAGGGCTCTCTGCTCATAAAGGCTGAGCCATCTCTCTAACCCCAAATTACTTATATTTAAAAGGCCTACAGTTCTTTTTTTTTTTTTTTTCTTTTTATTTGCTTTTGATGTTTCTTTGTTTGTTTTGGCCCATGCCCTGGGGGACAATCCCAGTCAGACCCAGTAGAACATTCTGGCTGGTTCCGTTCTTCCAAGAATGTTGGAAACAGTTGTGACAATCATGACTACTCTAATGAATTCAGAACACCAGATTTTATTTTTTTTTTGCCTTTTCAAAGAAAACGGAATTGTAGGATAATTTCAAAATAGTCTGGCTGCCCAGATGTCCCAGCAGCCCCCTGCTGGGATGTGTAGAATTACCACCTTCCTTTGCTCCATGGCTCTCTCATTTTGTTGGGAAGCGAGTGACTCCTTCCTTTCCAGCCAAGAGAGGAACTATTTTGATTTTGAAAAATTTCATGCAGTTGTTCCTGCCCCTCCCCCTCTCTGCCTGGACTGTTGATCTTGCGGTATATTTATAGAGCTTGTGGTTGGCTGGCCAGGAGTTATTTTGCAATTGGAATTCATAAGGTTTAGACTTTGAGCATGTGTTCCAGACTTTTCTTTCTTTCTTTTTTTTTTTTTTAAATGTACTTAACATCTACATTGCCCTTTAGTAACTATTTCTTTTTCATGCACTTACACACACACATACACAACTGCTCTGTACTTCACACATGCACATACATACATACATACATACTCACGTAATACACATATACAAACACTCATGCACATACAGACATACACACAGATATGCACATATACTGCACATACATACATACTCACATAGTACACATATACAAACACTCATGCACATACAGACATACACACAGATATGCACATATACTGCACATACATACATACTCACATAGTACACATATACAAACACTCATGCACATACAGACATACACACAAATATGCACATATACCACACACACATATATAAATACTCATTTACATACAGACATACAAATATGCACATACATCACACACGTACGCACATACAAATCTATGCACATTTTCTGTGCAGATTTGTTTCCAAGCTTCTCTTTTCTTTAATGTCTCTTTTTACTCCCAAGTTTAAAAAGACCATAACTCTATTGTGTTAGGACACTTTTGCAGAGTGAGAATGTGATGAACTGGAAAAAGGTGTTTGGGGGTCAAGAGATTCAGTTTTTCTGCCTATACAAAGAAAGTATTGGACTAGTTTAGAGGTGTAAACAACCTACCGTCCATAGCTTAGCTCACTGCAGACATTAGTAACAGATCACAGCACTCTCCAGTGGTGCTCTGATGTGGCACCCAAATCCGAAGGGCACATTGTCCCAGGCAGCCACTACTAATTGATCAGAATCAGCACTGAAATAAAGTCTGCTTACCATTCTTGGGCCAGATGATTCCCTAGACCCCATTTAGTACCACAGATCTCTTAAGTATCACAGTATAATTCATTTATGTTTTCAGGCATTTGACTAATCTTATGAAGTATGGCTCTGGCCCCGGAGCCTCAGAGGAGCATATAACAGTCACCCTCAGGCTGAGGTGTGGCTGGGAGCAAGGCTGCAAAGGATGGTGATGTTCTTGGGTGCCCTGGGTCCATAGTGTTCTGGAACCAAGAGTGACTGGGATGGCTTCCTAGAAGTCAGACGTAGGCCACAGGACAACAGGACAGAGGCAGCAGAGTCTGGAAGCTTCAGAATTGGGAGAGGCCTTATACCCATTCTATCAAAATTCTCTGTACTTGGGAAACTGGGGCTCAGAGAGAAAAAGGGACTCTAATTCATAAATGAAAATATATTTTATTATGTATATATATCAGGGTCTTACTATATAGCCTAGGCTGGCCTTGAACTCTTGATCCTCCAGCCTTAACCTCCTGAGTGCTGGGATTATGGGTGTGTTTCAGCACTCCTGGCAATGAGTGATAATTTTATAAAGTTCACTGCTGAGAAATCATTTGAACATGCAGATGACACAGAGCCCTCAGTATGTGGCCAGGCACTGTTTGGAGAGCTTTATATTGACAGATTCCATCCTTAGCAACCTTATGAGGTGAGTGCTGTTATTATTAACCTGTTTGGGCAGATAGAGAAGCTGAGTCACAAGCTTTCCAGTTGTGGAAGCAGGGTGAGAACCAACCCCTAGGTCTCCAAACTCTACACTATACCAAATCTGTCCTGCGAGAGTGATCAGGGATTTTTGCTTGCCTGTGTTTTTATTTGGGGTGGGGGGTTGGTGTTGTTTGAGGGGCTCCCTGTAGCCCTAGTTGGCCTGGAACTCGCAAACTCACTATGTCGACCAGGCTGGCCTTGATCTCACAGACATCCACCTGCTTCTGCCTCTGGAGTGCTTTAATAGGCATGTACCACCAAGCTCCACGTTTTTGTTTTTTTTTTTCAATAGTTAATTTTACATCCAACCACCTGTGTCATAATAATGACACTCCTGAGGTTTGTGGTGTGGGGGAGCGTCAGAACTGGCTGAGTGTTACAGACCTTTATCATTTCATCTACCTGGCAGCCTTGTAATGGGGGTGATTTTTAATCTCTACTTGACACTGAAGAAAAAGGAGACCCAGATACAGGATGTGACTGCAGCAAACTTCTTAATGATCCTGAACAAGTCTCCCTGGTTCCAGATGTTGGTGTCAGAAGGCTTGAGAGTGGCTGCCAATCTGGCTGTGCATTGGGCTGACTGGCAGACAGAGGCCCAGGAACACCCATCCCTGCATACCACAGGCTCTTGCCTCTTCCTGGCAGTGTCCTCTGGGCTGTTTATTTTTTTTTTTAATTTTATTTATTTTGTATGTGTATGAATGTACTGTCTGCATACAGGTTTGTGCACCCATGTGGTGCAATGCCTCGGAGGTCAGAAAAGGGTGTTGGATTCCCCTGGAACTGGAGTTAAAGATGGTTCTCAGCCACCATGTGGGTGCTGGGGATCGAACCCAGGTCCTCTGCAAGAGCAGCCGGCGCTCTTAACCGCTAGGCCATCTCTCCAGCCCCTCTCTGGGCTGTTTACAGGGTAGACAAGTCTTGGGTCTGTTCTTGAAGTGTTGGAGGACAGTCTCCTCCACGCTCACCTCACTTAAGGACCGCCCCATCCCCCAATTCTCATGTCATCTCATTTGGAGTTTGCAGCCCTTCCTGTATTTATAATAGATTTTTTTTCTTTCCCAGGAAGCAAAAAAAAAAAAAAAAGGTTTGTATTTTTTTGCTCCCCCCCACCACTTCCTGCCGATCTGAAGTGAATATTTATCACGTATTTAATGAGTAATCTGAGTCTTGGCATGGTGAGAGTGTACCAGGACGTAGTTTATGGCTGATCTGGTTTTAACTCGCTCCAGGCGGTTTTCCCTGGAGTTTTCTGTAAAATCATAAACCTGGAGAGAGAATTTTTGTGGAATTCAGTCACATGACCTGCGTTTTTGTAAATTGAGAGATTAACTGTGTGACTTGAAGGAGATTCATATTCTCTCTTTCTCTTTCTCTCTCTCTCTCTCTCTCTCTCCCTCTCTCTCTCTCTCTCTCTCTCTCTCTCTCTCTCCAAAACAAACAGTGGCTTGTATGCACACAGGGAACAAACATGTCCACTCCAGATGGCAGGGAGAGTCACTCTCCAAGGTCACCTGGTGGCCTGGGAGGTAGGGTGCCTTTGGGTTTCAAAGAGTGGGCTTGGAGTCTTGTGGAGCTTTTCTCAACTGGTCTATGTATCCAGCCCACCTCTGAGATTTCAGCTGGGCACCAAGACTGTCCCCACCTTGGAGGGTAGCAGAGGACATCAGAGAGAGAACACTGCACGCTATGCCCTGAGCCAGGGGCTCATGGGTATGTCAGCAGACAGTGGCTGCTCTTCCATGGTTTTATCCTGACTAGGGTCCATCCTGCCGCATATGAATAGGGCCTCTGCAGCCATGGCTGTGTGACCCTATTTGGAACACGTTCATCCTCATCACAGTCCTGGGAGGTGGCTAGAGTGTTGCCATTTTATTGAGAAAGGAGTTGGGTCTTGGCTCGGCCAGGTAACAGGCCTTGGGCTACTGATGACTGACTGCCAGAGAGGCCATCCCTATCTCTGCCACTGTCTCTCTTACTGCTGTGGGCCTGGAGCCTCTAGCTTTGTGACTGCTGTCCTGGGAGGGAGACCAGCCTCAGTTGGCCTCAGCTCAGACCCCAGCTAGCCCTGCCTGGGTTTCTGCCTCTGCCTTTCCCTAATTTAATGGGGTCTGAACCTCATTAAAGACAATTCTGTGTTCTCCCCTCATGAAACTCCTCATGTTGGGTAGAGGATGGATGGGGACCCCTATACTATCTTGGACAGTCTTTTGTGAATATAAAATGATTTCCATATATTTAAAAACCACTGCATCTTGTTGGGCTTGATCCAGAAGAACCCCGCTCCTTCTGAAGCAGCATTGAGAACCTATGTGTCCTATCCAGAGAGGGGAAGGGATGAACACATGTTAAGGCCCACAGCCATCAGCACACCCTGTGTATTCATGAATGGACTTGGGGCTCCAACCATGGTGTCAGCCAAGTCCCTAGGGTGGGGACCAGGACTGTGGAGTCTGTGGCGTGGCCCACCTAGTCATGCAGGGGACACTGCTGCCCTTTCTGAGGAAGGATTTCCCTGTCTTAAGTCTGTGACTCAGGCATTTTTTGGAGGGTGATTCCCCCTCCCCCGCCCCACCATGTGCCCAGGTCTGTGCAGCCGGTGACCCCACCCTCTGCACACAGAGACAGGCACAGCTTCTCAACAAGATAGAACTCTGTCTTGAAAAGCAACAGTGAATCTCTGCACTCTCCAAGCCACGCGTGCGTATGTTCCTGCTTGCTGCTGGGTGTTGTCCTCTGGCCAGTTCCGTGGACTGTTCCCTCTGGGCTCTGGCCTAGGCGCCTAGTCAGGACCTTCTGGTCTGAGCCTGTACGTACTGGTAGACTGGACCCCTCCTCTAGAGATGAGGCTTGCTGCCCTGTGCCTGGCAGGTTGTCATTGAGCTGGTGAGCTTTATCCATTTCTACATCTTTTACTGCATAGGGTGTAAGTGACACCCCATTTTCCGAGCAGCCTCCCTCAGGGAAGCCCTTGAGGACCGTGTTGTGAAGATGCTATGGGAACCACACTTTCTGTAAAGAGTGCATGTCTCTATTGGTGATTACAAACCAATAGCTGGAGGCCATTAGGTCACTGTTGCCTCTCTCCTGAACTCTCCTTGTTGTGTGTCCCCAGTAACTGTCCTGGTACCCAGCTCATCGTAGGCACTTAAGTCCTGGGTACCCGGACAGTTAGTTACTGAGGACAAGAAATGTTTGGGTGAAGTGAATAAAGACCATATTGGATTCATCTTGTGTACACACACACACACACACACACACACACTTACGCAAAAGCAGTACTTATCCAAGTTCCAGTTCTTTCTGCCCAGGATCTTTTCCGTTACCCTCTATACACCTCTCAGGTTTGGAACTCAGAGGAGTTAGTAGCTGTGAGCAACCATATTCAGTTAGGAAAGAAAACAGAAATTTGAAATCCAAGTACCATGTGGCAAAACATAACATCGAATGAGTGCTCAGAAGCATGGTCTAATTGTAGAGGTTTTTAACTTATTTTTAGTTTTCATTATTTTGGGGTATTTTTAATTTTATTTTTTGAGACAATGTCTTCCTGTTACCCCAGCAGGCCTGGAACTCTCTATGTAGGTCAGGGTTGGCCTTGATCTCACAGAGATCTGCCTGCCTCAGCCTCCCAAGTGCCGGGATTAAAGGTGTACACCACCATGCCTGGCTAATTGGAGAAATGACAATATGTTCCTTTTCTTGCAAAGGTATTGCTGAACACTGGCAGTCAGCCTGTTTTCATAGGTGTTTTTCAGGAACACCAGGTGGATAAAAGTAAGGACTTCCTGAGCCTGTGTGGGGCCTAGAGGTGAAGTAGGAGAACAGCTTGGCTTGGTCCCCTTTGCTTCCGCCCGCCTTTCACTCTGAGATTCTGGAGTTAAAGGGCCAGATGCAAAAAGGAAACACTGTAGTTACTAAGGAGACACCTGTGAGCCTTGGCAAGCTGCTCACAGCCAAGTGACCTTGGACCGTTTTTTTTCTTGGCCCCTGGGGTGATAAGTTAATTCCTATCAGAAAGGTGTGGCTAACTGCAGTATCTCCACAGGGTCATTGGGAGACCCCATGTGCCTAATGCTCTATACTTCTCTGTGCCAATGATTATTACCCTTGGGTACCAAATGGCGTCTATTTTTTGTGGTTTGTTTGTTTGTTTGTTTGTTTTTTCTTGGTGTTCCTGTTCCGGGTTTATGGAGTCTTCCTTACTCTTTCTCTCTCTACCCTACACACAGCCAGGGCCTGAGCACATCCTATGGGCTCTGCCTTCTCACATATTGAGAAGTCCTTCCTACCCTCTGCTCAGCCACAATCCCAGTCCCAGTCACCGTCACTTGCTGGACCCCTCAGTAGCTTCGCCGGCCTCCTGCTCTTACCCTAGCCCCACGGTCTGTTTTCCACACAGCAACCATGAGCAAGCAGTCTTTCTGAAATGGAAATCAAATTGTGTCACTGTTTGAGAACCGTTTTAGTGGCTCTCCAGGGTGAAAGCCAGGGCCCTCTAGTGACCCGTCACAGCCCTCTGTTAAGTGGCTCCTCTTTACTTTTCCCATTCTCTTTCTCACTCATTCTACCTAGGTCCACCAACATCCTTGATGTTCATGGACACATTGGGCATGCTCCTGGCCTATGAACTTTGCAGAGACCATGCACCTTGCACCAGGCACTTGCCAGGCCCTCACCTCTTCTTCCCCTGTTCATGGAGGGGTGCCTACCCTCACCACTCTAATTCAGTCTGCCTACAGCTTGGCCTTGTGCCCAGTATTCCTGACACACAACCCTTCTCTGCCCACCATAGAACCATGGTATATATTTTACTGATTACACCTAACAATGTCCTCTCCATCTGCTACCTGAGCGCAGGTGCCATGAGATTAGGAACAGCCTCTGGCAGGCAGGAGGTGCTTTGTGAATGTTTGCAGGATGAGTAGGCAACTTCTTACTGTGTCTTGTGCGTCACTGGGGAAGAGGGAAAGTTACATGGTCGATTTGGAAGATGTGCTTAAGCAATGTCAAAATAACGGCTCTCCATGAACAGTAGGGGGCATGGAATTGTGGTGGTAGATCCTGGGGCTCCAGCTCCCACTTACAGCCCTGCAGGAAGAGGGGTCTTCCCCTCTTCCTGCAGGGATGAGTGTACTGGTTGACATTTAAAACAGAATTTTAATTTGTGAACATATATACTCATGGATACACACACATTACACCTATATGCATGTAACACAGGTGATCGCCGAGAATCCAACCTTTATGCCAATTGGTATGAATGGTGAGACTTAGTGACTGATCATTAAAAAAAGGTTGATGGGGGATGGGGATGGCTCACTCTGTAAGGTGCTTGACCCACAAGAATGGAAGACCTGGATTTGGATCCCAGGACCCATAAAAGCTGAGGGTCAGTGTATGCTTGTAAACCAGTCACTGTGGAGGTTAAGACAGGTAGAGCTCTGCAGCCCGCTGGCCAGCCAGACTAGCTGAATAGGCGAGTTCCAGGTTCGGTGAGAGACCACTCAAAAAATAAAGTAGAAGGTGATGACCTCTGGCTTCCACACATGTGTGTGTGTGTGTGTGTGTGTGTATACTCGAACACACAAATCACTTGATATATTTCATTCATATTGCACTACCAATGTTGTTCCTTTTTCTGAGAAACCTTATACTGAGAATTTGCTGAGAAATAATCCCAGTAAACAAATCCAGCAGTGTTTGTTGAATATTTGCCCTGAGTGGGATGGAGACATGGCCGTGTGTGAGACTTGGCTTAAGAGGAGTGACACACAGTGTGGAGGACATCAGACACTCCAGGAAGGGTGGCCACAAGGCCCATGGAGTTGGTGGAAGGCGCCGATGGTGGCGTGTTAGCAGCAAACAATGAACAGGGACAAATTAAATCTAGTTGGGGGAGGGGAGCCAGTCAATCCCCCAGAGAGGAAGTGATTTTCGTGTTGCCGTGGGGGGAGGGCAAAGCTAAGATCCTAATTATACCACTACGGAAATACTGGAAATATGCCGTGCAGGAGCCTGTCCTGGCGCCATCTTGGACATGCCCACTCCAAGACGGTGGCCCCTCCACCTTCACAGAGCTGGAGAATCACGAGGACCCACGTCTGTGGTGCCACCTCAGCCTCTGGCTCTGCTCTCTTATCGCAGAAAGGCATTTCATTCTTCGAGATCAGGCAGCCAGGACCCAAGGAGCTGTTTTCCTCCATTGTGCAAGCATGACAAATCATTAATTTTTGATTGATTTGCTTAGAATTATGGGCTCCCCGGCATTCTTTCCGCTGCTGAACAGCTGTATAACAAATGAATATATCACTGTGCACAAAGATTGGAGATCTAAGAGAAGCAATTACATTGGCCATCCTCCCCCACCCTCACCCCTTTCCTGGGCAGTGAAGGGAGGAAATTTTTACCAGAAATTCTTCAAGTGGCTTTTTAAAAAAAAATGCCTTTTTATAATTGAATTAAATCTTTATCTCTTTATCTTTTGCAGCTGATTTCCAAAACACCAGCTCCCCACATGTTGGGTTGGGTTTTGTCCATCCAAGAAGAATCTTTTAAGAATGAAATTTCAACTTGTGAATTAAAACCAAAATAAAAAAAAAGAAGAAAGAGAGGGAGGGAGAGAGAGAGAGAGAGAGAGAGAGAGAAAATTCTACCCCTCCTTTTTGGATTTTTTTGGTTGCTGCTATTTCTTTAAGATTTTGGAACTGTACCAGAGCACTAAATGTGACCTCCATAACTTTTAAATTAAGAATTTATGCTGGCTTGAAATTTATGAAATATTTCAGCATGAAAGAAAGCCTTTTTCCCTCAGGAAAATTGAGCAATAAATCACAGCGCAGTGGATTTACTGCCCCAGAGCCAGCGAGAGATAGGATTTTTTTTTTTTTGCTTCATTCTGAAAAAAAAAAAAAAATGTAATCATATAAGACAGCTTAGCGGCTGTCCTCCCACTCTCTAGAATTTTTAATTTCAGCTGTTTCTGCTTGGATTTATTTCCAATATTCCTGCTCGGCTTTTCAATTTCCTCAGTTATTAAATTTTAATTCAGTGCATTAGCATTTAAATTAAAAAAGGGTTTATTTTATCGAAATCGTTGGCCAGCCCCCATCCCGTAGCACACGAATTGCCTGTTTCTGCCATTTGCACAAAATGTGAAATGCAGCTAAATGTCTTACAACTTACATTTGCACAAATTTAGAAATAAAATTTCTGGGTTTGGAATAATATTTTCCTTCCAAGAAAACCCTTAATAAGAGAATGAAAAAGAACAACTTAACATTCATTTGGGAGGGAAGAAGAGGGAGGAAAGAAAGCAAAATAGCTTTGCCCAGGTGCTGGGAGGAAGGAATGGATGGAGCTGGGAAAGGGGGCGGGGCACCCGGAAGGCCTGAAGGCCTCCCTCTCCTTCCCCTCAGCCAGGCAAGACTGGAAAGGACAGTCTCCCAGTCTCCCACGGCCCCTGCCCCCTCTGTATCTCATTGGTTACAGAGGTTGGGTTAACTCACCATAAGAGCTGAAGAGCTGGAAAGGCCCAGGAGGGATCTAATTTAGCCCTCCTCCCCCTCCTCCTCCGTGACCTGTGGACAGCCCGAGGTGGAGGGGAGACTTGCTCAACACTCAGAGTGCAACCCAGACAGAACCAGGGCTAGAAGCTACGTCACTGAGAAGCACATGGTCTCTTGGCAGAGGATGGCTGGAGACAATAGTGGCAGGTCACATTACCCAAGCTGTCACTGCTTGGGCCCTCCCTGGGCTTTTGGTGCTACACTGTCACTGTTGTCATTGTCCTTACTTCCTGGCCTAATGGAGACAGCCTCGAAGCTGTGGTGGTCTGGTAGACCCTGTTGAGATGCCAGCTTGCCACAAGGGGTTCCAGGCAGTCTAGGCTGGCTCTGTGCCTTATTCCCTTGCTGTGTGAGCCTCACCAGGGCATTCTGTTTTCTAGACCCAATAAATGGTGACCTCAGTGACAACCTCTGGGCTGTTGATGATTGTTACTGCCATGACACCCACAGTAAATATCTTTACACGTCACCTTATTGTCACACACTAGCTGCAAAGGCTGCGCTTGCTGGGTGCTGTTGACAGGACCATGCTGTCTAGGAGTCTTCCGTGGTGTCCACTCCCTGTCCATCTGCCATCCCATCGAGGCTAGCCCATATGGCCACTACTAGGAAATTCTCTGGGCAGGCAGTCCTTTCTCCAGCCACCCTAGCATCCCAGTGCCATTTTTCGGTCTCTGCAGAAGGATTTGTTTCAACATCTGTTTGAATGATGGAGGCATTTTGTCTTTGTCCCTCATTTTATAAAACAAGTAAGGGTGACAACCAACAATAGGAAGCCAAGAGTCATCAGCTCAGTGACAGAAGAGCGGATGGGACCTATCAGGTGCTCCTCTGAAAGAGCATCTGTCCCCCTGCCTTGTTGGACTCTTACTGTGCTAGTCCTGGCCCATCCTTGTGTGACATTCTGAAGGAAAGGGCTAGAGAGATGGCTCAGTACTTAAGAGCTCTTGCTGTCTTGCAGAGGACTGCGATTTGGTTTCCAACATCCACGTTGGGCAGCTCACAACTGCCTGTAACCCCAGCTCTAAGAGACCCAACACTGTCTTCTGCCATCTGAGGATTTTACCTGCACACTGGACACCTGTGCTCATACATAAATGCAAACACATACATACACAGAAATAAAAATAAATCTCTTTTTAATTGATGGAGGGAGGGGAGACAGAGTTCACCCTGAAAGGAAAGAAATTTGGGATTTTGCAATTTCTTAAATCTCCCTGGGGAGGAAATCCTGCCACGTAGGATCTAAACATGAAAGCAGCTTTGCATGTAAGGTTGGTAAATGCGAGATGTAGGAAAGAGACCGTCACCGAGCCTATTCCTTAGTTCCTATGAAATGACTGCTGCGTTCTACCTTCTCGTGTCTCCTGAAATTGCACAGGGCCATCCCTTCGTGTGCAAGCATACATCGCGCCCTTCCTGTACATCCTTAACTATTTCCATTGTTCTCCTGTGGAAAATGGGGGCTCTGTGATGATAACATTTTGTTCTCCCACACGTTGGCAGAGGACAAAGGATTCTAAGGCCAAGAAAAGTGGCCTTCAGGGTGACTCCATTCTGGGCTTATAGCTGCGGGGTTTGGGATAAACAAAGTCTTAACCTATTGAGTGGGGACCAAAGAGAGCATTCAATGAGAAGAGACATACATACCGGATGCTGAGAAGTTAGCCAAGGGGAGCCAGCAGGGGCTGGATATGGGGCAAGAGGGAGGGGCATGGACTGTGGAGAAGCAGAACTGTCACTACTAGCTCCCCTTACTCGGTTAGGTTGAATGTCACCACTGGATCATTCATTGGATTGGTTTTGGTTTGGTTTTAAAAGAAGCTGGAAATCTGGCCGTTGAGGGATGAATCCCCTTGTTTTGATATCTCGATATTTTGTTCAAATAAAAGTCAGCCACATGATTTTGATGGTTTGCAGCTTCTCATAAGTACGCATCAAAAGGCAGCTGCTATTTTAACTTTGGACCCTCAGCCCTTCATCCCTAGCCCTAGAATTTGGAAAGCTGGGAAACAGAGATTGTAACCTTGGGGTAGCAAAACTTGACCTGAGGGAGAGGAGGCCGAGTGGCACTTGGCTCTCACTTAGGAATCCTTGCAGAGTGACCGTGTGCATATTTTGTCGCAGAAGTAGCGCTCACCAGGAGCTCCACAGACCCTTCCAGGGCTGTTTGAAAATATAGGACATGCGCAGTTTGGACCCATTACTCTAGGATTCTATGGTCATAAGTGCTTTGAGAGAGCCATAGAGGATGTTGCCTGCCAGCCAGTGGTGGAGGAAGGTCTGGGCACTGTTCCCATGCCTTTGACCTCCTTTGGCCCCTGCATCAAGGCTCTCCTGAGCCCTGGCCTAAGAGTCGTGACCCCAGGTCATTTCCGGTTGGTTCTCATAATATTCTAAGCAGCTCCCAGGGCCTTCGTCTCCATCTGAACCAAAATTTTATGATTCTGAAATTTTCATTTGGTCAGCTTTATCTCTCCCCTCCCCCTTGCCCCCAAATAAAAAGATTAAGGGCTGGCCCTCTCTTGCCTTCCCCTGCTCATAGGGTTGGGGGACAGAATATTTTAACATAATAGGATTTTTCCCCTCCGGTTGGTAGGAATAAATCTGCAGCTACTGTTTTATTGGAAATCCCAGCTGAAAATAAAAGCGGTACAATTCAATCTCAGATTTAACTAGTTACTTACTTTTCACTGGGTCCCCAGGGCCTGTGGTTGCTGAGTTTGTGTTGGCAGTGGGTGCCCTACTGGATTTAAAGGGCCAAGTGAGTCGGGGTGGGGCAGGTGTCCTGACTCCCTCTTGCCACTGTGGGGGCAGCTTTTCCTGTCTGGAGGGATGGAGTAGTTAGCGTTTTTTTTGGTGGCCCGCCCACACATCTGAAGGCTGGTG
This sequence comes from Rhizomys pruinosus, assembly GCA_009823505.1. Lineage (NCBI taxonomy): Eukaryota > Metazoa > Chordata > Mammalia > Rodentia > Spalacidae > Rhizomys > Rhizomys pruinosus. The sequence continues at coordinate 1,475,000 of VZQC01004008.1, forward strand.
TTTTGCGGGCCCCAGATGGAATGGGTAGAATCTGTTTCTTCTGCCTTGGCTGATGGAGGTGTTCTGGGTTTCTTTTGCAGGCTGACGGAGCCAGTGCAGCTGGACGGAAAAGTACGGCTAGCAGGTATGCCCTGCCCCTCCCTGCCCTGGCCTTTACCACCAAAAGGGCGAGAAGACTAGCACATCCTCAAGGACTTGAGCTACAGAGCAGCATTTCCCATGTGGCCCTCTGTGGGTGATGTCCCATTTGAGGACTTAGCCAATGGACGCCCAAGTTGGAATGAGATTAGGGATGCAATACACAGTTGGAGCTCAGTAGCTGCGGCGGGAACTCCAGGGTGCCAGCCTCAACTTGGTGTAGCCTTCTTCAGTCCACGGTCCACTCGTTTGGGCCTTCGTGCCCCTTTCCTGAACCAGTCACTCCAAAGCACAGGACCAAGGGTCTAATCTGCCCTTGGAGCCAGTGGGAAATGGGAGAGTGGGCCAGAGGTGAGCTGGGCTAGTATGGCCAGAGAAGACAGAAAGACATACCATTGGGCCCAAGCCAGGCTATCTCCACAGCCAGTACTTGGTGGATTTAGCTTTGCTGCTGTGCCTTGAGTAGAGCTGGAGTGACTATGTGACCTTCATTTGAGGCCTTGGAGGCAGGAAAAAAAAAAAAAAGCAAAAGACAGGGAAGAGAGAAGGCTCTGTGGCATGTACATTCAGTCTGGGGTCACCTGCTGGACCACAGACTCACATTTCAAGTGCCACACAGAGGAGTTTTCCCTTCAACCCCAAGCACCAGTTCTTTAAGCTGTTGATAGATTTTTGTGGGATGCTTAAAGAAGGGTCTTTCTGTGACCAATTAAACTTGAAGAACACAGATTAAACAAAACCAAGCACTTTTCTTTGCTGTGGGACTTTTTGCTCTTCGGTGTACTAATGTGCAGGCTTGAGTGAGGGAGAGAGGAGAGAAAGGAGAGAAAGGTGATACCATGTTTCTCAGACTTAAAAAAACTATGGGACCTTTTCATTGAGATTTACCCATTGAGTGAGTGTTCCTTGGAACATACTTTGAGAATGATTGGGGAGTGTGTTCTTTGAACAGAAGGGTTCTGTGTTTGGCTTTGTGTTTCAACAGCCTTTTGAGGGGTAAATTGGAGGTCATAATACCAGAAGGGAGATGCCCCTGCAACCCATGTGTCACACTTTTTTTGGCTCCTGTGGTCCTCTGTTCTGCTGTGACAGTCTTTCGGCACTGTTGTAACGTGAAAGCATCCATCGCCGACACATAAATATGCACTAAAGGGGCTGTGGTTTTCCTGCCTTCAGCTGCCTCTTGGCCATTGCTTAGAATGAGCTTTTTTCTGTCCCCTTTGCCCTTTTAGGGTAGTGGCCTTGGTCTTTCAGGCCACCATTCCAGGCCCCCTGGGGAAGCTTCCTCTGACTCCTTATTCAAGGTGGCCCATGGTTCCTGGGCTGTTTTCACACTTAGACGATGTCATGGTATCTGTTTCTCTGAGCCCTAGTTCCATAGGGAAGGGCCTGGGTCCATCTCGACGGCTGTGGGATTGAGCCATGGGAAGGGGTGTCCCACAGAGAGCGGCAAGGTGAGGCCGTGCCAGAGGGGAGCTGTTTACTTTTATTTCTGTCCCTGTGATTAAATATTCTGAGGAAAAGCAACTTAGGAGAAAGGGTTTACATTAGCTTGTGATGCCAGGTTACAGTCCATTACCGTGGGAGAATAAGAGCAACAAGGGCCGGAAGTAGCTGGTCAGATCACGTCCACAGTCAGGAGCGGAGGGCCGTGAATGCTTGCTTGCTTGCTTGCTTGAGCTCAGCTTGGTATTTCCTCCCTTTACACAGTTTAGGACTCTGTGCCTAGGAAACCGTGCTGCCCACAGTGGCTGGGTCTTTACATATCAGTTAACTTTTTTTTTTTTTTTCCCTTTACACAGTTTAGGACTCTGTGCCTAGGAAACCGTGCTGCCCACAGTGGCTGGGTCTTTACATATCAGTTAACTTTTTTTTTTTTTTTAATTTTATTTATTTCTGTATGTGTATGAATGTACTGTCTGCATGCAGGTTTGTGCACCCGTGTCGTGCAATGCCGCGGAGGTCAGAAGAGGGTGTCGGATTCCCCTGGAACTGGAGTTCTCCTGGAATTGGAGTTTCAGACGGTTCTCGGCCGCCATGTGGGTGCTGGGATCGAACCCGGGTCCTCTGCAAGAGCGGTCGGCGCTCTTAACCGCTCGGCCATCTCTCCAGCCCCCATATCAGTTAACTTTTAAGACAGTCCTCACAGACATGCCTACAGGCCATCTCAGTGTAAGCAGACCCTCATTTGAGACTGCTTTCCCAGGTGATTCTGGGTTGTATCAAGGTGACAATTAAAAGCTAACCACCCCAAGAGCTCAGATCAGGTTGAGCTGTCCAGCCTGGCTTCTGCACCTTGGCTGCAATACCCCTGGCCAGCAGGGCCCAGAGTACAGCTTTTCCTGGGACCTGGTACTGGCCTTGCTGTGTGAGTTGTGTGTGAGGCTTGCAGTGGTAGCTCCTGGATCTGAAGTTCAGGGCTAGAAGGGGGAGTTCATCTAATCTACACTCGAATTGTTCATGTGTAGACACTGAGTCCTTGGGAAGTTACCACCCTGTTCAGAATCATAAGGCAGGTGAGCGGCTGCGTCAGACCTGGGTCTCGTCACGGCTGGTACCTTCTCCCCTTTAACGGTCCTATGCTCAGGTGAAGAAGGTCTTGCCCACTGTGCCCAGCTCCTTCCATGTCTGTCTTGAACTTGCTGTGGTAGGCCCAGTGCTGTGTGCTGTGTGCTGTGTGCTTGGATGGATTAGGTGCTGATTTATCCAGCCAACCTAAGTGGCTTCTACGTGCTAGACACTGCTCAAAGTGCTGAGTCCACAGCCAAGAGCAGAGAGGTGAAGCTACATCCACCCTGTGGGGATGGGGTCCTTGTCTTTACTTTCTAGATATTTTTAAATTAAAAAAAATTTTTTATTTATTTTCATATGTGTATGAATGTATTGTCTGCATGTAGGTTGGTGCACCATGTCGTGCAATGCCGTGGAGGTCAGAAGAGGGCGTCGGATTCCTCCAGAACTGGAGTTAAAGATGGTTTTCAGCCGCCATGTGGGTGCTGGGGATCGAACCCGGATCCTCTGCAAGAGCAGCCGGTGCTCTTAACTGCTAGGCCATCTCTCCAGCCCCATCTTTACTTTCTAATACATTAACCTCTCCCACTCCACACCATACTGTAGCCAGAGCACACACGCACCAATTTTTCCATAGTGCTAGTGCTAGTGGGTATGCATTAAGTATCACCAGTGTTTAAGACTGTAGTTAGTGGAGAAAGAGTGTGGAGATTGATTATTGGTGCCTGGCCTGGGAGGGGTTAGGGAAAGTGGTCTCTCTCTCTCTCTCTCTCTCTCTCTCTCTCTCTCTCTCTTTCTCTCTCTCTCTCTGATGTGCTTGGGCTATCCATTACATATACTCAGGAACTGAACCACCTGCAAGGGAGGTACTTGCAATATTCTAACTTTTCACTGAGGAAGCCCAGATAGAGGGGTTAGGAAGATGCTCAGTTGATGTGGGGGGTTCAGGCTACCTTCTGATTCTGACTTCCTTTCATGTGACTTGCCTATTATGTTCGTCCCTCTTTATTCATCAGCTGAAAGGCTCAGTTAGCATGAGTTCTAGTGGACCCCTGTTAGGAGCCAGAGACTGTGCAGAACCTGGGGCCTGTTTAGAAGGCAGGAAAGCTGAGCCTGGTGATGCAGACCTGTAATCCTAGCTACTTGGGAGGCTGAGCTAGAAGGATCACAAATTCAAGGTCTGCCTGGACAAGAGAGTGAGTTCAAGGCCAGTCTGAATAACTTAAGGAGACCCTATTTCAAAATAGAAAAAGAAAAGAAGGTGAAAGGAAATGGAAAAGTAGGGGTCTCTGGATGAATATATATATTTTGATTAGAACTTGAGGTATCCTTTGAGGGACCACACCTGGTTGTCTATTAGTAACTCGATGTTTCTACAAGTGATGGACACATCAGAGCATTAAAGGAATATCAGCAGTGGCCTTAATGCCTCTAGGGACTGTGACCCTGGCCAGATGGTAGACACTGTGGACCTTTAGAGCTTAGTGAGCCTGTTTCAGATGGAGAAAAGGTTTCCAGGCCCTGCAAAGTCAGACAGGCTGGAGGACTGTGGGCAGGAATGGCCTTGAGGGATGGATGGCTGCCCCTTGGCACAGGCCATGCTCTAGTCTGCCACAGTTCTCTGTTACTGTACCAAGCCCTCTTTCTTCTCAGCACCCTCCTTTTGGCCTAGAACACACAATTTTGTTATTTCTCCTGAGGGCTTCTGGCTAACCCCCAAAACTAACAGTATGGGATGCTAAGGAATTAGAGTTAAATTGAGGGGGACAAGGAGAGGCGGTGTTCCTGATCTGAAGGAATAGCTCAATGTGGTTTTCAGTGTTTCCCTGTAACCCAAACTAGGTGGCTTGTACAAGCCCTGTGATCCAGTACTAGAGGGAATGCTAACCTGGTGTGCTGGTTACAAAGCACGTAGTCCTGTGACAGCCAAACCTCATTCGTTTCAAGGGGCATGGGGACTGTGGGGCCTTAACTGTAGAAAATTCTAGAGGAAATGCAGGCTTTGTAATTAAGCAAATGCAACTCCAGGCATGCTGTCATGAATAACTATTTCCTTTGGCCTTAGGGAAGGTTTTCAGAGTGGACTCCTCATCTAGGCCAACCTTCCAGACAGCCAGAAAGATAGGAGAGGGTCAGTGACTCAGTGCTGCCTTGTCTGTGCTGGGTACCTAACACATGAACAGAATGCTGAATGGTAAAGCCAGTTCTCATCCATCCATCCATCCATCCATCCATCCATCCATCCATCCATCTGTCCAATGAGTAGTTACTAAGTGCCTAGGTGCTGGGGATATAGCAGTGGACACAACAGTCAGCAAGCCCAGCCCTTGCAGAGCTAGGGTTCCAGTGGGAATGATGCGGATGGAACAAATATATAAAACACATGCTTGTTGGAGGTGAGGGCTATGAGGAAAGAGCAAAGAGGGTGAGAGGGAGACCAGGAGAGGCCTTCGTCTCGTCTCCTTAGTTTGGTACTGTCCTAGGTAGCTTCTCTATAGCTATGATAAAACACCCTGACCAAAATCAGCTTGGAGAAGAAATGGTTTCCTTGGCTTACAAGTTCTGATCACAGTTCATCATTGAGGGAACCCAAGACAGGAACTTAAGCAGGGCAGGAACCTGGAGGCAGGAACCGAAGCACAGACCACAGACGAATGCTGCTTACTGGCTTGCTCCTCTGGCCTGTGCTCTGCCTACTTTCTTATACAACTTATGACCACCTGCCCAAGGGTGGCACCACCCACAATGGACTGGGCCCTCCCACGTCACTCAACAATTCCCTAATTGACATTCCCTCTTCTCAGGTGTGCCAAGGTGACGACCAAAGCTAAGCATGGCAGGTGCTTGCTTAGTCAGGAAAGGTGTCACAGGGTGATGACACCTCAATAAGGACCTGAAAAAAGATGAGAAACTGAGCCAAGCCATACTTTGGGGGGGAAATGGGTTCCAGGTAGAGAGAACTATGGGTGCAGAGGCCCTGGGGCTGGGGCATGTCCTTTGCATCAGAGCAACAGTGAGGACAGTGCAGCTGCCTATGCCCTTGAAGACTGTTTTTAAGACATTGCCCATTACTGTGTTTGACACTAGGAATTTTTAGTAGCGATGACGTATTTGGTTTTCAAAGGGTCATTCTGGCTTTGAGAGGAGAGTAACAGGTTACAAGATGTTAGAAGAAACCGGGCATGGTGGCTTTCACCTTTAATCCCAGCACTCAGGAGGCAGAGCCAGGTAGATCTCTGTGAATTCAAGGCCAGCCTGGTCTACATAGGGAGTTCCAGGCCAGCTTTGGAAGGTAGGCTAGAGGTGAACTTATGACAGGCTCTTTCTTTTCAGCTCTGAAGACTCTAAGTGGGAGAATCCCACATCTGAAAACATCTAGCCTCAGGTTAGTCCTGGGACAGCCCCAGAGTGGGCGGTCATATCCTAGTGGCCCCTCTCTCCCTGCCCCTGGCACCCCCCACCTAGTCCGTTGGTATCTTCCTTGCCCTCCTTCTAAACCCGCTGAGGGCAAAGCCACTTGGCATGAATTTGGAGCTCACATACTGCCTGGGTTCAAATCCTGGTGCCCGAGTGCCTGGTTGTTACCTGACTTCCATGTATTTCAGTTTCCTTATCTGCACAGTGTGTGTGTGGGTGTTGGTCTTACATCATAGCGTCCACAGGGATTTAGTATGCTGGTAACACATATGCCCACTGCACAATGCCTGGCCGTAGTAGATAATTAATAAACATTCACTTCCGTCACCACCAAGTTGGCTGCATTCCAGTTTTGGGAGGGGATAAACAGTAGTAACAATTGCTTTTCTCCATGAGGCTGGAGTAGGGGAGAGGGCAAAGTTCTTAAGGGCCTCTTGGGATATGGTCACTATGCTTTGTGCTTCACACATGTCTTCTTTGCTCCTACTGGGCAGTGCCCCGTATCTTTCGTAGACAATGGAAGATGAACCTATCTGAGGTCACCTAGAGACTCAGATGGCTTTGGGCCCAACAGAGTCTTCCCCTTAAAGCCAAGGCCTTTTACCAGTGGACCATTTAATCATGACCACATGTGTAAGCCTGCATAGTTATTCGTTAGAGAGCAATTCTTGTTTAGCATTTCGGTTTTCAGCAGTAAAATAAAAGTAATACCAGGCAAATGCACTTCATTAACACCAAGGTTCAGTGACTGTCAGCCCTGACCTGGGGAAAGGCAGTAGTTTTGGCAAAACAGGTTGTTTACATCAGAGGCTTCGTCCTTTGGACCCTAGGCTTCTGCTTCTAGGAATGAAGCTTGCATTACTATCCAGAAATGGACTTTTCCTCCCCGAGCCAAACTCTATGTGAAGCATGTGCCCCTGACCCTCGCCAGGTGACTGTAAGGGATGTGGCTCCTCTGGTGAGTAGAGTTCATTCTTGTTAGTGTTAAACCTAGACTCTGTAAGGGGAACAGGTTTTAGAAAGTTCAAAGGCAGCTCTTGCTACCTGCTGGAGTCGGCCAAAGAAATGCAAAACCCAATTCCCCTGGATCAAAATCCATGGGTTGTTCTCACCAAAGAGCATTCGAGTTTGCAGTCTCCATGCACAGGGTCTTTCCGGAACTTTGTTTGCTTCCCCCACCTGCACTGACCTAGCTGTGCTCTGTGATCAGGGCACTGCTCCTGGGAACCTGGCTCTACTAATGGGAGAAGAAGTGCCCTCAGCTAAAACTTGCCCACATCCTGGTCAGAGGAGAGTGGTGAAGCAGGACGGTCACTCCACCCTTGCTCCCACCTTCTGAATCATCCCTGCCTGGTTCTCACTCAGTGAACTAGGCTGCAGTATGTCCCCTAGTCTCTGGCTGGAGAGTGGCCATGCCCACCACTCCCATTTGTTTCGTAGGGGCTAAAATGTCCTCTGGTGTTTTCTTATAGAAAGCGTCCCACTAGTGGGCCGAGAGGCCATCCTTTTCATAGGCTGAACAAACTTTACACATTTTGTCTCCTTTGTAGGGACTGAAGAAAAGAGGTCTTTGTTGGGTCCCTGTTGGGGACAGGTGTCCCGTGGTATCCGTGTGGGATAAGGGCAGCCCAGGACCCTGCAGCCATCATTCCAAAGCTGCTGAGTCTCTGGATGCTCCAGTCCCTTCTGTAAAATGTGTCATGTTTGCATGTGACCTGTGCATACCCTTCCATGTGCTTTGATTCGCCTATGGATTATTTATAAATCCTGTGGCTAAACGCTGTATGAGCTGCTGCTAGTCTATCCATATCCAGTACACACACAGTTTATTTTTCTGCATATTATTTTGGTCTGCATTTGGAATCTGGATATGGACCCGCAAGAGACAGAGAACCAGCTATATGGAGGCATCCCAGGTGCCTAACACACATCCATCTTTTAATCTTCAGAACTACCTTAGTGGTCATCCCTAATACCACATGAAGCAAGGGCCTGTGTGCAGGCTAGGGATCTCTGCAGAGAGCTACACATCTACTTTCTTATCCTCAGGCCCCTCCTGAGACAGGCCATGAGGCTAGTGGAGGGGCAGATTCATGGGGGTCTCAGGGCTACATGCCTCAGCTGGGTGCTCCCTGAAGAGGGTTGGACTTAGAGCTGGCTGGGTGCTAGATGCCTTAGGTATGTAACCCACTGCTCTTAAGGGACTGATGGAAGGAAGAGAAAGAGGAGGAAGAGGCACATGTGAGGGAGGGAGGTATGGAGGTAGCAAGGTGGAAGAGCCGCTGTCCTGTGGGGGATCCTTCCCCCTAAGGATCCAAGGAGGAAGTAGATGACCAGGGGAGGAGGGGAAGGGAGAGTTGTTAACCCGCAGCCTCAACAAGAAATAAGGTCAGTGGGCAGAAGGAGCATGTTGATACTGCTTCTAAGCCTTGCATGAAGATTTTGTGACCTGTAGGATCCATGGATCAGCATATCCCCAGGAAGTGGGTGCAAGGTTAGAGGGTCTGTCCATGACCTCCACGCCCTACCTGCCTACCCAGCGGTTAGTCTGTGAATGAGAGTGCCTGGTGCTGCAGTGTCATCAGGTGTGAGAGCGAGGAGCAAGGCACACTGGGGACAGCTCAGAATGATACCACGTCATAGGAAGGGCACGTGTTTAAAAATACTACTAATGAGGGTTAGTAGTAGGTTAGTAGTAGGTTAGTGGTAGGTTAGTAGTAGGTTAGTAGTAGGTTAGTAGTAGAGGCTCACCAGTTAAGAGCACTGGCTGCTCTTGTAGAGGACCTGGGTTCAGTTCCCAGCATACACATGGCAGATAACAGGTCTGTAACTCCAGTTCTTGGAGATGTAACTCCCTTTTCTGACCTCCATGAGCATTGTAGGACACAGGTGCACTTAACATACATGCAGGTAATAGACTCATACACTTAAGAAATAAGAACTAAAAATACTTTAAAATACTACAAATGAGCTGGGTGTGATGGCACTCGCCATTAATTACTGCATTCAGCAGTCTCTATGAGATGGAGCCCAGCCTGGTTTACATAGTGGGTTCCAGGCTAGTTGGGGCTACAGGGAAAAGACCTTGTTTCAAAAAGACAAAAAAACAAAATACTACTAATGCTAATCCCTTGTTATGGTCTGGCCTGGGCCAGCCTCCCAGGTGGCCCAGGAGCCACCAAGGAAGTTCCCGGCTTTAAGCTGAGTGCTATACTGACTGAATCTTTGCATTTGTGTCTTGATGGGGTTGCCTGGGACTCTTACTTCCCCCATTTTAGTTTTCAATTAACCAGGGAATTTTCTCCTAATATTTAAATCTGAATTCTGTCTCTCTGAACTACAATATTATCCAGTGTTGTGGCTGACTGACACTGTGTATTGAAGAAAATTAAGTGCCTAAGAATTATCTCAAAGTAATGATGTATTTATGCATTGTGGGTTATTTTGAGTTTCTAGACTGTTAAGAGTTGTTTAATAAGTTAATAGTTTTAGTCTATTAATCTAATCATTTCTTCTTGACTATTTATTAAAATATATCAGTGATACGTGACAAATGGAAGCATAATTTGAGGATGATGAAGGGATGGGTGATAGTGCAAAGACTGGAAACTTGGTCAGAATAGTAAATACAGATCCCAGGCTGGTATTCTCTGTTTCCACCCTGAGGTCTCAATCGAGGGCCCTTTCTGCCCTTCCCAGGCCATCAGGGAGAATCCTGCTCCTTGCCCAGTCAGAAGTCTATGTCATGGCTCTTTATTCAAAGGATGTGCCGAAACAGTTAACCACTTGAGCATGCATCAGGGAGAGAGGTTGTCCAGGAACACCAAGCCCAGGCTATTTTCTCTGCTGAAGAGAAAAGCCCCCTGTTCCACTCAGTCTCAGTTCGGTGTGGTTATCCATAAGCATCTGGATGCTTGGTCCTATCAGGAGGCAGCAAAAGACACAATATCATCCCCCTTCGGATGTTAGCCACACAAGTTCAGTCAATTTTACCCCACTCCTGGTACCAAAAACTGTATTAGTCACTTTCCTTTGCTGTGATAAAATCACCATGACCAAGGGAACTTATAAAAGGAGGAGTTTGCCGGGCGTGGTGGCGCACGCCTTTAATCCTAGCACTTGGGAGGCAGAGGCATGTGGATCTTTGTGAGTTCAAGGCCAGCCTGGTCTACAGAGTGAGTTCCAGGACAGCTGGGGCTACAGGGAGACCCTGTCTTGAAAAGACCCCCCCCCAAAAAAAGGAGGAGTTTATTTGAGCTTACGATTGATGGTTCCAGGGAATTAGAGTCCACTGTGGTGGGAGGCATGGTGGCAGGGGCTGGAGCAAAAAGCCGAGGTTCACATCTTCCACTGAGCACAGGAGAGAGAGAGAGAGAGAGAGAGAGAGAGAGAGAGAGAGAGAGAGACCTGAAAGTCTTGTTGAACTCACTAAGCCCTCCCCCAATGAGGTACTTCCTCCAACATGGCCACACCTTCTAAGACTTCCCAAAACAGCTCTAACAGCTGGGAACAAAATATCTGAAAACTTGAAGCCTATGGGGGACATTTTCATTCAAACCATCAAAGGCAAAAATGGTCAAAATTGTTAAAAACCCCAGCTTTGGGGTCAGGCTGGCTTGTATAGAGTTTTCTTTCTTACACTAGGAAGCTCGGAGACCTTGAAAAACTCACTTGGGCTTTCCGGTCCCTGCCTTCTGCCCTGTAACATAGAAAATGTCTACCATGTAAGGCATCATGCAGGACAAAGAGGGAGACCATATGGCATGGAATGTTGAACACGGATGTCACAGCCGAGTCATGGTGATCTACCACATCACTCTCCATGTTGTACATGCCACTCAGATCATTACAGAGTCACCACTGGCCTCACCTCTGCCTAGTGTGCTGATGTGTTGAAGTCTAGACTTTTCTGTTTTATCACTCAGCAGACCTTGGTTACCAGTTGACAGGGGTGGGACATGGCACACAAACCCAGCCGGATGGAGCTCTGCCTCTGGAAATCTCTCAGTGACACAGAAGTCATTGAAGGTATGTCAGGGCTCGGAGCAGGGCACATTAGGAACAGAGAGAAGAGTTTCTAGAACATTGGAGTGAACATGTAGGCTCCTGCCTCATTAAAGGGGTGGCTTTTCTGCCCCCTGCAGGTCCCAGTGTGTGCTCATGGCTGTTCATCACAGTGACCCTGAAGTCTGAGGAGAGCAGTCAGTGTATTACCAGGGACCCTAGGATCACATTTCAGAAACTAAAGTGCTGCTTCACCTGGGAGAGTAAAGATAAGCTGGTACCCACGGAGTGGGCTTTCCTCATTCACAAAATTGGCCTCCTTGCAGCCTTTCCAGCCCACATTATAAAAAGGGTGCATGCAGAAGACATCCCTCCACTCAGTTCCGAATATTCTCAGAAGCAGAGCAGCATCAGTATTGACAGCAGTGGACTGGCCAGAGAGGGGCTTGGTGGCCATTGGTCCTTTGAGGTTCTCTCCGTGAGCAGGCTTTTAGCTGCATGTGCCTCTGCCATGTGCCACCACTGTCCTCAGGATGGTGAACCAATGAAACTAAGTCCCGTCTTCTTGGAGTTCACGTTGTAGTTGGGAAACTGGTGGTAATATAGACAAAGATGTTGGCTATCTTCAGGAGCCGTAAATGAGTTTTGAATCCAGGAGTGACTTGTCCTGGCTTATAAGTGACCATATCACCCTGGATGTACAACATAGATCCTAGGGCAGGGGACAGGAGAGAAACTGCCATAGGGATGGTACAGCCAGACAAGGGGAAGGGTGAAGTGGCTCCAAGCTGAAAGGTGGCTGAGGCTGCAAGGGGTCAGGATCAGGACACACTGCAAATGGACCTGATGAGATGCACTGGTGGGGTTGTGGGTTTAGGGTAAGCAAAAGGGAAGAGGTGAGGATCAGTCTAGAGTATAGGCATGAGGCTCTGGAGGGAGGAATTGCTATGCATTAGCCGTAGTGGGGAGGACTGCAGGTAAGGGATTGTCTCCCACTAGGTGTCGTGAGAGCACTAGGCTGAGAGACAGTAAGATTTGAGACAACTATTGGGGGTCCAGAATAGGGGTCCAGTAGGGATCGATGGGGGCAGAGGTTAGTCCTAAGCTGGGGTGCAATCTGTGATTCATTTTCACGTGATTAATATTTGAAGACATGAAAGCTGTAGGTGGGTGTGATCATACATACCTGGCACACACATGTGCCTGGGATACAGACCAAGACTTTGTCTCAGACAGTTAAGCAAATAAAAAGTCTCAGCGTTCATGAGCTCACTAAGAGGGTGAACGTGGGGCTCCAGAGTGCTCCTTGGGGCATGCTAACATAGAAAGGTGTGCAGAGATGAAGGAGTCCGCAAAGGACTCAGGAGTAGCCAAAAAAGTGAGAGGACCCCAGAGCCAGAAGTCAAGCAGTCAGAGGCTGCAGACAGCATGCTGGGCAGAGACTGGGGAGGGACAGGTGCATTTACAGCCTAGGAGTCGTGAGCCTGGGAAGAACAGCTCTGTTGCAGCAGCAGAGGCTCTGCAGACTGAAGATGTACTGCCAAGGAACCTGAAGGCAGGCAGCAATCATCTGACTTGAGTTGGTGGTGGGACGGCAGTTAGGCTGTTGGAGGAATTGGTTTGTGGTCAGTCCCCCGCAGCCGGGGCACCCAGCACGCAGTGCACACGTCAGTTCATTTTACTTCCCAACATTTGTGCACTCATGGAGAGCTTAGTTAAGCACAGCTTGAGTCTTAATGAAGTTTTATTCTGGGGAGAGTTAAGCAAGGCACTGTTTCTATGCTACAAGTAAAACCTTTCCCCTTTCCCCTTAATACCATTTCAGGTGGGTGGGTGCATGGATGGATGCACTGCCCTCCTCACATGCTGGCCTTTATGTGGACATTAAACATCACAGACTCCAGCTTACTAATGTGCAGGTAGAAAAAGTGAGTCCCAGGAACCTGAGATGGTAGCAGTGTGTTATACCTATGGTCCCAGCTACTCTGAACTCTGAGGCTAGAGAATCCCTTGAGCCCAGGAGTGTGGGACCAGCTTAGACAACATAGTGAGACCCCATCACACTAGTCAAAAAACTTTGCAAAATTCAGTCCTGGGGAGGGGAACCCCGGGAATCTGCTATAAAAACAGTCTTCAAGTCCGGGGGTGAGGGGATGAGGACCTCTCCATGTATTACAACTTGATAGAGCTTCACATGTCAGTATTTTTGGTCAGCACTTTTGGTTGAATGATGTAGAAATTGTCCCTAAGAACAGCATTGGCTCAGGTACCTAAGGTTACCTGGAAATTGACCTTCAACATGGCTTGGATCTGCTGGTGAGTTACCAGATGGCATAGTCTTGGCTGTGGGCTTTGTGATAATTGCACTAGGATAGAAAGTGGAATTGTTTTTACACCAAGTTAATTATCATTAGAAGTTGTATGGCCATGGGCAGACCCCTTCCTTCAAGGTGAACTGTGTATTGAGTTGCTGCTGTATGCCAGGCCTTTCTTTGAATGGGGCTGGGTGCTCTTGTGTGCTGTGGGTTTCCCATGTGGCTGCAGGACTTGGGGGGCTGCAGGACTTGGGAACTCAGGTATGATGAGTGGTGCCAAGTGGGATGGGTTAGGTATGAACTGTCTCAGGGGAGGACAGTGGTTTTTTGGAATGTCATGCAGAGTCTTTAGGTAAGTAGACAGGCCGCACAGGGTAGCAAAATGAGCAAGAACAAGGTGAATGAGACTTGAATGGAAGGGAAAGCTGGGTTTACAGGCTTCGCTGCTTTGAGACATTGCTTCCGATTTACTCCTCTCCATGTGTTCAGTTCCTGTGGTCTCTCTAACAAATTACAATAGTCCCCCCCCCCAACACCCTGGCAATTTCAGTGTGGTTTCAGAACTATGTCCAAAATCAGTAAACATAAAAGTCCAAAAATATATCATTAGTAAGTTTTCAGTGGCTTTCCATACTGCACGGCTTGAGATCTTCTATCCACACTGTCTACACCACCCACCGCTTCTCGTGAGTGGCCATCTTGTTCTCAGTTTAGCTGTCTCATCATGCACCATTAATTCAAAGTGATTTAAGTACTTTTGTGCTCGTGTTTAAGTAACCCCAATTTTACATAATAATGTCCCTGAAGCACAGAGGTCATGATGCAGAGGAGGCCCCAGGCACAAGAAAAGGACAGGGTGACTCTGGTGCCACGCGGAATCTCTGCGGAGCACAGCCTGAGCTTCAGTAGGGAATTTTGAACATAACCTTTGTGGAGAAGCGAGCACTGCTGCACTGCAGACCAGTGACTTAGATCAGCCAAAGTTTATTCCTTCACTGTATTGGGCCAGAAGTCAGAAATCAAGGGGCCAGCAGGTTCACACTCGAGAGGACTTTGGAGAAATTCTTTTTTTCCTCTTCCTGCTGCTGCTGGTGGCCAGTGTTGCTTGACTTGTGGCCACGCTTCTGTCTTAGACCTCTGCTCACAGCAACACTGGTTACTGTGTGTAGGCCCCACTGGCCAATCCAAGGATGAATACAGTCCGAGTATCCTTACATCTGCAAACACCCTTTTTTTTTTTAATAAGAGCAAATTCAGGGGCTGGGACAATGGCTCAGTGGACAAAGTGCTTCTCACACAAGGATGAGGGCCAGAGCTTGGATTCCCAGCACTTGGACAAAAGCCAAGGTGGATATGGTAGCCCACCTGCAATCCCAGGTCTCACACAGGAGGTGGAGACAGAGAATCCCCAGAACGAGCCAGCTCGCCAGACTGCCTGATCCGACAGCAAGTTCTGGGTTCAAGGAGAGACCTCCATCTCAATAGATAAAAATGGAAGGTGATCATATGACAACTTCTGGACTCTATATGCACCAGCACAGACATGTGCACACACATATGTGTGAACCACATGGACGCACAGCACATACACAAGCAAAAAAAAAAAAAAGAAAAAGAAAAACACACATGGATTATGGGATTAGGATGTAGATGTGTCTTTTGAGGAGCCACAGGGAAGAAGTTCAATAGAAAATAAGCAGAAAACAAAAAAAGGAGATGGGTTGTAGGGTCCAAGTCAGTACTACCCTCACCACCCCAGACTCAAGGATGCCTTCGAGTTTTTGCTGTGGAACCCCTAGGCCCTCTAGGAGCACACTTTGAGAACTACTGCTAGTGAGCTGGGCCTAGGTTCTCAGAGCTGTGTTAGATGGGGATTCATTTGGTCTGGTTTCTTTCCTGGGCAGTCTGTGCACGCAGTAACAAGTGACCAAGGCTAGCAGGTACTTACTGAAAAATATCCTTTTAGTGCCCATCTTTGGATTTCATGCTGAAGTGTGACTCGGGTTAAATATAAAATTCACAGCATATCTTGAGCAACTATTTTGTAGTTATCTATATATAAATCTATTTTACAGTGACACAAATAGAATAGATTATGGAGTGTCAGCATGTAGATAGATTCCGAGTGCTTTTTCCCTAATATACCTAATGATTCGTGCTGAGAATATCCAAGGGCTCCACTGTACATTTAAATGGATATAATTAAAATAATGAGCTCTATTTTAAAAAATGATATATGAAAAAAAAATTTAAAGAAGTTAGGAGGAACTGCACCACTAATTCAAAGTGATCTAAGTACTTCTGTGATGCCTTTGTTATTAGGACACCTAATTAAATGCGGAGCAGCTGAGAAAAGCAATGTTTGGGCTTGTAAATCTACGTGGAGAACTCAGGGAAGAGTAAGAAGTTGCCTGTGTCCTTGGTGCTGTGAGCATTTTCGGAAGGGAGCCAGCAGTTCTGTGTTGTGTGAGCCTGTGAGAGAATGAGTTCACATGGTCCCTGTCCTCTGTGGGCTAAGTTAGGGGTCAGGCTGCTAGCATGTCAGACAGCCATGTTTCCAGCTCTTTTTAATTTGGGATATGGGGAGAACTAAGGAGCATCTTGTCTCCAGTCTCCCTGCCCTTTTGAGGGAGCCGTTCTCGTCCCACCTCAGGACTGTGATGACCTGGCTGGGTATCGAGTGGGATGGGCAGTGGACAAGAACTCCTGAGATGTGGGCTGTTAGGTGTGTACAATTCGGTGAGTTGTTAATGGACGAGATGTTTTCAGATAGCAGTCAGGGCTTCAAAGAAACAGAACAAGGGCTGACCTAGAGACTGGACAGTGAAGTCAGAAAGAGGGCAAGGAAGAATTCATAAGCATGCGAGGGAAGATAGTTGGAAGGAGTCAGTGGTACAGAAGAGATACGATGTCCAGAGAGGGAGTATGGCTCTTGAAGGCTTTGCAGTAGCAAAAATGATGTCATAAACCATTGTCATTATAACAACAACTCCACTCCATGCCAGTGCCCCAGCTGAGCTGCATACAGAGCCCCTTACCCATGCCCGCAGCTGGCAAGGACCAGGGTCCTCCTTAGGGAGGCTTTTTGATCAATGTTACAGAGTATGTAGGCAGGCAGGTGAGAGCTACATTCAGTCTGACTCCACAAAGCTTCTCCTGCCTCCCATGGTGGCTTGGTACCAGTGAGGACCTTGTGAGCCAGAAAGGGTCTGTCCAGGGAAATAGAGCTGAACTTCAGAACATGGAGGACAGGCCTCTGTCCCATAGTCCAGCATGGTTTGAGCCCCATCGTTTGAATTCATGACCTACACCTTAGCATATATGGCATGTAAGAGTCTTCCCTTGCATCTTCTCTACTCTCTGTACTAGTTTGTTTTCTGTTGCTATAACAAAATACCCAAGGGTGAGTACTTTATAAAGAAAAGAGGTTTGTGCAGGTCACAGTTGTGGAAATTCAAGAGCTAGCATTAGCTCAGCTCTGGTGCGGTTCCCTGATAGATGGGGAGACAGGCTCCGAGGTGAGGTTATGGGACCAGGCTTGTCAGTAGGGAAATGGCAGCCTCCCCCTGTGCTTGTCTTCTTGGACAGCAGGAGTGGAACATCCCAGCCTTCGTAGTTAATGGAACACCAGACACATAGGCTGGAGGCCAAGTCAGGGGTCAGCAGGCTTGGATTCTAGGGAGAACCACTACCAGCTTTCAGACAGCCACTTTGACCCTGTGTTCTGACTGGAGAGAGAGTGCCTCTTGTTACAATTATTTATCTTGTTGGGGAGTAGTGCGCCATAACACGCGAATGGGGGTCAGAGGACAACTTGTGGGAGTCCGTGTTCTCCTTCCACCGTGTGGGTCATGGGAATGAAACTCAGGTCTTCAGGCTTGGGGGCAGCACTCCCACTCACCGAGCCTTCCCCCTGGTCTGAGAGTGCCTCTTGTAAACCACTAATCCCATCATGAAGGCTGCACCCTAGTGACCTCATTCAACGCTAATTCCCTCCTAGTTGTCCCAATTGCAGCTATAGTCACATTGGAGGGTTGGAAATCAATATGTGAATTGGGGAGGGGGACGTAATCAATCAGGAGCACCTCCCACATGGCCTTTCTCTGTGCCTCCCCTGTCAGCAGACCGTTCAGGGCTCTCTTGTGGCTCCCACTCTGAGAGTCAGCTCTGGCTGGAGAGTCAGCACATGCGGTAAACCTATTGCTCTTGTGGCTGATAGAACTGTCAAAGTCCAGAGGGAAGGGGCTTGCGTAGGGTCACGTGGCAGGGATGCTGCCGATCCAGGACCCTGCTCTCCATCTTGTACCTGCCTGGCCTTCCTCACCTCCAAAACAGAAGTCATACTGACAGTTCACCTGTTGGAAGGATGCGGGACCCTTATGATGACACACAGAGTCATGTTGAAAGGAAAGTGACCCAGGTGTGAGTATCAGAGCCTCGGCTGCATGCAGTCCCCTCCTGCTGCTCTTGTGGGTGGCCTGGGCAAGTCACAGCTCTGCTCCAAGCTTAGTGTCCCCTCATCACAGACTTCTCGGACACACCAAGCTCCCTGGACAGCTTTGTCCAACCTCCATGTCCCGAGTTCTTTTCTGATGTCTGCAGAGCCGCCCATGCTGATCTGCTGGCTGCACTGACATCTCCATCACCGGAGCCTCTTGGGATGGGAGTTTCCCCGCTATAAAGAGGGAGCAGGGAAGGGGCTCAGGTGAGCTCTGTGGTCCTGCTGTCAAGAACCGGCAGGAACGCATAAGACATGTGACCTGCGTAGGTCACTGAGGCACTCACTGCTTACAGTGTTGCTAGAAGACCAAGCACAAGCTTGGCCTGGGGCTTGTTAGAAATGTGGCCTCATGCCCAAGCCCAGACTACCTGAACCAGGCCTATCAAAGATCTATCTTTTCAAAAATATTTTTTATTTATTGTTTTTATTTTACATGTATGAGTGTATTGCCTACATGTATGTAAATGCACCTGTGTCATGAAATGCCTGTGGAGGTCAGAAGAGGGCATTGGATCTCCTGGAACTGGAGCTATGGATGGCTGTTAGGTGCCGTGTGGATGCTGGGAATTGAACCTCATCCTCTGCAAGAGCAGTCAGTGCTCTTAACCACTGACACATCTCTCCAGTCCCAAGGCCCCATCTTGAAGGTGGACAGGAATATTTTCCCACCAGCCAGAGGTGCTTTCTTAAGGATACTTGTAACTCTAGTAGTGAAAAGCGCAAACACTCCTGGAAGTCTCTAGACCCCAGCTTCACCAGCTGTAAAATGGGACAGTGTGGGAGGCTAAGTGGCCCTTCCTTTTCCTTAATACGCAGCTTTGTGAATCTCTATGGTGCTGTGGGGTGGTGGACTCCAGTGTGTGTCTGGGGGTAGTTACGGGTGCACTCTGAACAGACTGTCTTCTTTCCCAGGGAGCGCTTGAAGCGCAGCCAGAAGAGCTCCAAGGTGGAGGGCCCGGAGCCAGCACCTGCGGAGGCCTCGCTGAGTGCGGAGCAGGGGACGATGACGGAGGTGAAGGTGAAGACAGAGGTGCCGGACGACTACATCCAGGAGGTTATCTGGCAGGGTGAGGCCAAGGACGAGAAGAAGGCAGTCAGCAAGGACGGCACAGGGGACGTGCCCGCAGAGATCTGCGTGGTGATTGGCGGAGTCCGCAATCAGCAAACTCTAGGTGAGTTCCCTTCTGGGTGAGGGCCAGGACAAGAGTGATGGGGAAGGTGTTAGGTTCTCTGCCTCCAGCTGGGAGACAGAGCCTTCTGTGGCTCCCACTGCCCCAGGGAGAGAGCAGACTCTGAAGAGTCCTTTGTACGGTCAGCTCTAGCCTGGGGGTTTCTTTTCTGCTTGCTGGGATAAGACCCCCACCCTTCCATCAAGCCCAAAGCCATTAGGTCAGTGCTTGGACTTCTGCTGACTCAGTGAATCCCTCACACCTCGAGGCCCATGTGTTCTTGGTGGGCCAGTTCGGATCTCACCACTTGCTCAGTACCCTGAACGGCCTGCTCTGTCTGCCAGAGTACATCCTGGTCAGACTGAGTGACACAGACACAGGCCTTCCCGTACCTGAGGACCCTGATAGAAGCCAGCTCTGTTGCAGTGATTCTCCACCCCCCATCCCGGGGTCCCCCACACTACTGCTGGGTTCTAGGTCTCAGATGTCCTGAGGCTGAACAGATAGGCTGATTTAACATATAAATAGAGAGAGCAGGGACAACAGGTGGTGGGGACCTCGGCAACTGCCTTGATGGCTTGGCGGAGACAGGCTCAGCCCTGCCAGACCTCTGCACAGATCCGGTGTCACATGTCACTGTTTTTGTGTGAAGTCTTCTGGCTTTCAACATTGGCTCTAAACGTTGGCTTTTGGATTCTGCCAAATAAGGCACACTGGAGACTCTTTGTCATTCCAAGGGCCAAGAGTTCGAATCACCAGGTCCGTGAAAGAGAGCCCTTGTTCCTTACCCTGGCACAGAGACTCTGCCTGGTCTGGCCTCAGACGCGCACATCCATCTGCGCCTCCCTCCACCACTCCCAGGCTTGACGTGTTCTTGATGTGTTGTTCCCTCTCCCATCTCCTGCCGCCCGTCCTGCTTCAGTTCTAGCTTGTCCTTTGGCTTCCAGGTGCAGACTGTATGTGGCCCACAGGCCTCATGGGAAAACGCCCTTCCTTTGTTTCCACTTCGGGTGGGCTCCCACCCTCTTGCCTTTTCTCGTTAGCTGCTGGCCTTGCCTCCACCCCCTGTCCCCTGTTGCTCTTTTGTTTGCCAGCATCATTGGCCCCACCTGGGCCACAGCAACGCATCGTGAACATCCATACTTTTGTACCTCCCTGCCTGGCATAACTTGTCCTTCCAACCAGCTGCACGGAGACCTTAACCAACACAAAACAAGCACCGTGTTGCCCTCTGACACCAGCATCTATAGACTGAGAGTGACTCCTGCCATCTTTGGAATCACGACCACGACTTTAGGTCCTCCGCACCCTTTTCGTCTTGTCCCAGATCTCACTTCTTCTGAACCTTGCTTAAGCCAGTCCTCCTTCTGGGAAAGCCTGTGCTCATTTCCTGATCTAGCCAATTCAAGGCCAATTCCAGTGATACTTCCTTCCAGAATCCTTCCCTGATCTCTAGTCAGACAGGTCTGCTTGGACTGTATCCATCCCCACTGAGACTGAGATCCCCAGAGGTTGGAGCTCCAGACCTGCCTGATTCCTGGCTTCATGTTCCCCACTTCCTGTTCCACGGCATCTAACAAGGTGCTGGCTTGTGGGAAGCTGTGTTGGTGTTGTGACTGTCAGGATGGGGCTAGGTGACACTGCAATAACAAAAAGACTCAAAAGGACCAAGAGATCTTGGTAACTCAAAGCCCTAAAGTTGATTTTGTCTTGACATTCTGTCTGTTGCAGATCACAGGGGGCACTGAACTTGGCACATAGCTGCCATTTTCACAGCTAGCCAGACTGCAGAGGGTTGCAAGCTCTAGATGGCTCAAGAAGGCTATTGGCTGCTTTAGGCAGAAGGGAGAGGTATAGCTTCCAAGTACAGCTGTCAGACAGAGCTAGTCCTGTGGCTCGTCCATCTGAGGGGACTGGAGATGTGAAAGTGTTTGATATGGAGCCTCCCCTGACCTCTGCCCATCAGTGTTGACCCCTCAAGACTGAGCTCTCCCAGGACCTGGGGGAACAGAGAGGGTATGCCCTTGTTACTAGTGATGAAGGTCTCTTAAGACTCTTCAGATCCAGTTGCCTTTGCTGCCCTTCTCCAGATGCCCCATAAAGGGTAGCTGAATGCAGATCTGGTGAGAGAAGCCTCTAGCAGCCAGGCCACAGAAATGTGGAGAGCCCTCCCTGAGCCAGTTACCGGAGTCTTGCGCCAGCCTCTGGGACTTCTTTCCGACTCAACCGCTCCGGACCCACGATCTCTCAGTTTCCTTGTCTATTAACTGATGTACAGCCTCATCTTGGCCTCCTCATGGATATGGGAGTGGAAGCGGTAGTGGAAGTGTTGGATGTTGAGCTCCTGTCAGGTGCTCCACAGGCCCTTTCACTCCTCACTTGTACTGCAGGGCCTTGGGCAGGTGACCTCGGTGCCCAGCAGGCAGATTCATGGGTCCTCTGAGGATGAAGTGAGATGCTCGTCACTGTGCTTGGTAAAGGCTGGGTGGGCCTTCAGCAGTAGTAGTTTGAGTACTAATAGTGCGAAATACCTTTCCAGAGCCTGGAGTCCTAACAGTCTCCGCTTTTCTCCCTAAGAGAGAAGTCAGTGTGCTAGGGGTAAAAAAAACAGATATGTTCTAGTGCCCTTTTGGTCGGCCTCTCTCAAACTCAAGGGCTTGAGTATGTATCTTGTATAATTTCCCTGCATCCTGGAGAAAGAGGTTGTGGAAGCCCCAGAGTTGCACCCAAGGCCATTTGGGAGTCTGTGCCACACAGAGCCAGTGCGCTCGCTGCTGGCCATGTGGCTCCTCTCCCATCTCTAGGGCAGAAGGGGGGGTCTGTGCTTTCTAGAGGGAATCAGGCTCAGAGGAAGCTGTCCTGACCTTGTCACCAGCCAAGGCAGCCATTGAAAGAACCAGATGAATGTGACAAGGAAAGATTTCAAACTCATCTCCTGCTGGCAAAGGTTTTGCCTGAGCCCAAGTCAGCCATGGCTGTGGAAGCTTCCGTTTGGAAGGTCTTAGAGTGTGTAGTTGACCTGCTGACCTACATAGAGGTGGGCAGTAGGCTACACCATGCCATCAGTTGACACCCAACCCTGTCATTTAAACACACAGGCATGCACAAGTACACACACACAGGAGGTCAGTGGACATCATGTAGGAGTTGGCGCTCTTCCACCATGTGGGTTCAACGGAAGGAACTCAGGTTATCGGGCTTGGCAGCAACTGCCTTTACCCACTGAGCCATCTCAGTGGCCCAACCCCATCATTGTATAGAAGGACAAAGTGCTGTGGAAAGTAAGAGTTGCTCAGCCACACAGCATACTGGTGACATGCTATTTTCGTTGCAAAGAGCCCGCTCACCTCGTAGCACCTGTTTTTCTCCCCATTTCTGAGCATGAGTGCAGAGGAATGTGGGAAACTGGTCTAAGCTGGTCTTCAATGAGTTCATGTCACAGTGTGCCTTCTGTGTACTGGTGGCCGGATGTGGAGCATTCATGTTCTTGAGGCACTTGGCAGAGAGCATGTGGCTTGCCCACTTGGGCATGGGTTCTGTTGCTGAATAATGTTTCTGTTCAGCCACCCTGCTCTGGGTGATGCGAGCCTCCCAAGTCCTCACTGAACCTTTAATAGCCATCCAACAAAACTGTTCTTAGTGACACAAACATTATCCAAGGCATTTCCCATGAGGAACTGGGGTCATGGCCTCATGGATGGCATCAGCAGGGAGAATCCTGCCATGACACTTAGGTGCCCAGGAGGCTGCTGCTGCTCAGAGAAGACTGATGCTGAGAAACGCCTGTCTCACTCTTACATGTCAGTGAAGTTGCAGCTGGTGTGGGGCTTAGGGGCCAGATGGAGATGATACTGAACTCGATGTTGTTGTTGGATAAAACCAGATGTGAATGGATGAGTTAACAAGTGCTTTGTCCATCGACAAGCTGCAGGCACAACTGCCTCAAAGCCTGAGGAGGGGCTGGAGTACACAAGGTTTTAGCTCCTCCGTGAAGAATGACACACAAGTGCCACTATTCCCACACCCAATTCCATATCACGGCAGGCATCCTTAAGTGACTTCTGTACACTTTCTGAGCGAGGTGCCTTAGAATTCTCAACATAGCACACCAAGAAGTCACTGCCAGTCAGAATCGGAAAATCCTAAGTGGGAACCTGTTGTAATATGTCAGTTCTGTGGTGAAACAGGCCATGGAGAAAGCACACTCACAGAAGCACACCCCAAGGACACATGGCAGGGTGCAATTCCAAGTACAAATGGCACTTTATTCAAATGCAACATGTCATTATATAGGCAGTGTGACATCACCTCCTAGCAGCTAATTCCAGAGCCTTTGCCATCATCACATTATCTCAACTTGTGGGTGCAAACAGAGAGGTTCTGTGACCCTCACTCATGCTTCTGGAACACACTTGCTGGAACGTTAGTTCCCGCACACACCTAACCTCAGATCAGACAAGCATGTCTCCCTCTTTTTGTATTTGCTTCCACAAGCTTGGAGAGCATCATGGAAGTAGTGGTCAGTTACCTTTGTCTGGCCTGAATGGCCATGAATGTTCTATAAAAATACTAAAACTAATCAAGGCCGAAATAAAGACAGTACAGAGAAAACCAACCAGTAGATACCAGCAACATTTACATAAACCCAATTAGCAAACATCTGTGTCCAGTTTTACACATATAGGGAATTTGGTTATACCCCAAAGTCTCAAGTCTGTCTGGAAAGACCTGCACATACAACCGTGCTGACCAGACGAAAGTCCAGTCCATATTTGCTATGATCTCAGCATTCACCTCTCCTCTTCGGCCCTTCCAGTCTGGCACACCCCCTCTTCTGTGAGTGGTCCTTGGGCCTTGGAGAAGGGGGAAAGAGAGGGTAAGAAGTTAAAAGGATCTGTTTTTCTTTCAAGTGACACATTGGTCCTTCAGGTCTGTCCAAGCTTTGCTTCCAGTGGGCTGGTGGCTCATCCAGGGGTCTTTTTCTTAATTCTACTAATAAAACACAAATAGCAAAAAGTACAAACACTTAAACAAACATTGTCATGAAAAGTCATGTTATGGGCACAAACATAAATGTTTGGATGGCATTTTAGTCTAGGAACTATGTAAATAGCTCTCTACTGTGGCCATTAGAGGGTGGCAGGCTTGCAGCAGCAGTCATGCATTACTCTCCCAAGGAGTGGACTACGTATCCAATTAGATTTTGGGGTGTGCAAATATTAGGCTGCCACTAACTGTGCTATTTCCAATCCAGCAAGGTGTAACTGATGAGACTTACCTGACTCGGGAGACCGTTTCCTTTCCCCAATCTGTATAATACTCTCTGGCATTATGAAGGTCAACTCTCCATTTGCAGTGCAAGGTCTCAACATAATTTTTCATTTTCATGGCAATGTCATGTCGTCTTCAGCAGTGGGATCTTACCATCCTTTTTTGCATGTACCCCAATATTACAGGCAAATAGCCTTTGTTTTGAGGGGGCTTTTAGAGCCCCCTAGCCAACAGCTCCTTGTTAAAGTAGCCCATAACTGCTACCAAGAAAAGTCCTCCTCCACTAATATGTTCTATCTAACCATAAACCTTTTAAAGATTTTTTAAAATTTTTTTTAATTTTATTTTTGTGTGTGTATGAATGTACTGTCTGCATGTAGGTTTGTGCACCTGTGTCGTGCAATGCCACAGAGGTCAGAAGAGGGTGTCAGATTCCCCTGGAACTGGAGTTAAAGATGGTTCTCAGCCACCATGTGGGTGCTGGGGATCAAACCCAGGTCCTCTGTAAGAGCAGTCGGAGCTCTTAACCGCTGTGCCATCTCTCCAGCCCCTTAAAGATTTTATGATTATACTTGGCTTTGGGCATGTCCAATCTGAGCTTAGGTGTGTATGTGTGTGAGCTAACATTCCAGCCAGCATATTCTGGGGGCACAAGTCAGGACCACGGTTTATGCCCACAACTTGGGATAATGTGAGGATGCAAAGGGTCTGGGGTCGGCTGCTAGGAGGTGATGTCACACTGTCTATATAATGACATGTTGCATTTGAATAAAATGCTACTTGTACTTGGAATTGCACCCTGCCATGTGTCCTCAGCTTGTGCTTCCGTGTACGTGCTTTCTCCATGGCCTGTTCCATCATGGAAATGACATATTATAACAACTGGCGCCTCCAAATGTGGAGCTTGAAGGAATCCTGGAGAAATTCGGGTATACAAACCCCACAATCCTGGTTCTTTGCTATTAATCTTTCTCTCTCCCTCATAATCTCTACTTTGTACACACATGGGTCTGGTCCCCATAATTGGCTGGGCGGCTGCAAGGCTCACAACCTGGGGCCATGTGGTTTTGCACGTGTGGAGGCCATGGAAGCTAGCAGTTTCCTGTCCTGATTCATGAAGCCATCAGCTTTCATGGAGGCCATGGAAGCTAGCAGTTTCCTGTACTGATTCATGAAGCCATCAGCTTGCATAGAGGCTGTGGAAGCTAGCAGTTTCTGGGCCTGGTTCACGAAGCCATCAGCTTGCATGGAAGCTAGGAAATCAGCAATTTCCTGGCCTGGTATGTGGCTCTGGAGTTACCATCTTCCCATCCATGGGTTTGCCCACAAAGACTTTGGCCTGCATGGGGGGCTAGGGAAACAAGTAGTTTCCTGGCCTGGTATGGCTCAGGAGCTACCATCTCCCCAGCCATGGGTTTGCTGGTTGTTCATATGTGCCGGTTGTGGAAGCCCATCAGCTTTGTGACTGTGTGCCAGCTATGAGACTAATCAATCTTTTTAATTTTTTTTATTTATTATTTCTTATGTGTATAAATGTACTGTCTGCATGTAGGTTGGTGCACCCATGTCGTACAGTGCTGTGGAGGTCAGAAGAGGGCATCAGATTCCCCTGGAACTATAGTTAAAGACAGTTCTTAGCTGCCATGTGGATGCTGTGAATCAAACCCAGGTCCTCTGTAAGAGCAGTCGGTGCTCTTAACCACTGAGCCATCTCTCCAGCCCCACAGACTAATCAATCTTGTAGTCATGAGGTTACCAGCTTCAGGCACGCCTTGGCCTTAGGGTCATTTTCCCCACTGCAGAAAACTGGACTGACCACTTACAGCAACAACCTGTTCACTCTCCTTATACTAGATGGGGATAAGTCCAGGTGGGTTTGCCTGAGTCAGGTCATCCTCTGTGAACCATTTTCTGGTCCCAAGAGATGAGATAGGCACTCATCCTGGTTTTCATTAAGCAGTGCTCTTCTTACACTAGGGGACCCATCACTGGGTCTTAATCCCAAGAAAGTGAGGGGTCTCAGGAAGGGTGCATGTATATAGAGACCTTGAGTATAGAGGGAGCCCATGGCCCAGTCTCTACTGGACTCTGCTTCTTAGAAAGATGTAGACCAGTTAGCTCATCATCAGGTGTTAATGCAGAGAGGAAAGAAACATTTGGACAGGGCTAGATATGGCTCAGTGGTTAAGAGCACCAGCTGACCTGGGTTAAGTTCCCAGCACCCACATAGTGGCTAACAACCATCTATAACTCCAGTTCCAGGGGATCTGACGCCCTCTTCTGACCTCTGAGGACATTGGGTGGACGCACTTGTATACATGCAGGCAATACAGTCATACATATAAAATAAAAACAATAAATAAAATCTTATTAAAAGAAAACAGAAATTAAAAAACTTGGGAAGGAGCACTTATGCACTATTATTGGGAATGTCATGTGATAGTTAATGTTAGCTGTCAACCTTGCAGAATCTAGAATCACCTGGAAGTAAGACCTCTGTGTGGGGATTATCTTGACTGCATTAGTTGAAGTGGGAAGACTCACCTACTGTAGGTAACACCATGCCCTGGCTGGGACCCAGGACTGTAGGAGGAGACAGGGAGCTGGGTAGCAGCCTGCATTCATCTGTGTCTGCTTCCCACTTGTGGATGTAATGCAACCAGTTGCTTCATATTCCTGCACAATGGATTGTGCAGTTGAACTGTGAGCCACAATAAACGTGTGTGAAAATTGTGCCCTCTCTGGTATCTTTGATTTATGCCTAGGACACCTCCTGATCCAGCTCCCATATGACCCTTGACACTAAGCCTGCAGGCTAGCTAGCTGCCCTCTCTGTTCACTCGCCACCACGATATGGAGCGCATTCCTTCAAAGGCTGTATTTGGCTACCAAATGATTCTTGTTACAAATGACTTCCTGGTGGCCACTCCATATTGGTTAGGGCCTTCTGGAAGATGTCCCTGCAAATTAGGTTGTGCATACCTAGACTTCACCACCTGCCCCCTGGCGCTTCCTCAGGACACACAGTCTTTGGCTTGTCCACATGTTTCTTTTTTTTTTTTTTTAATAAGATTTTATTTATTGTTTTTATTTTATATGTATGACTGTATTGCCTGCATGTATACAAGTGCGTCCACCCAATGTCCTCAGAGGTCAGAAGAGGGCGTCAGATCCCCTGGAACTGGAGTTATAGATGGTTGTAGCCACTATGTGGGTGCTGGGAACTTAACCCAGGTCAGCTGGTGCTTAACCACTGAGCCATATCTAGCCCTGTCCAAATGTTTCTTTCCTCTCTGCATTAACACCTGATGATGAGCTAACTGGTCTACATCTTTCTAAGAAGCAGAGTCCAGTAGAGACTGGGCCATGGGCTCCCTCTATACTCAAGGTCTCTTATACATGCACCCTTCCTGAGACCCCTCACTTTCTTGGGATTAAGACCCAGTGATGGGTCCCCTAGTGTAAGAAGAGCACTGCTTAATGAAAACCAGGATGAGTGCCTATCTCATCTCTTGGGACCAGAAAATGGTTCACAGAGGATGACCTGACTCGGGCAAACCCACCTGGACTTATCCCATCTAGTATAAGGAGAGTGAACAGGTTGTTGCTGTAAGTGGTCAGTCCAGTTTTCTGCAGTGGGGAAAATGACCCTAAGGCCAAGGCGTGCCTGAAGCTGGTAACCTCATGACTACAAGATTGATTAGTCTGTGGGCTGGAGAGAGGCTCAGTGGTTAAGGCACCGACTGCTCTTACAGAGGACCTGGGTTTGATTCACAGCATCCACATGGCAGCTAAGAACTGTCTTTAACTACAGTTCCAGGGGAAATCTGATGCCCTTCTTCTGACCTCCACAGCACTGTACGACATGGGTGCACCAACCTACATGCAGACAGTACATTTATACACATAAGAAATAATAAAAAAAAAAATTAAAAAGATTGATTAGTCTCATAGCTGGCACACAGTCACAAAGCTGATGGGCTTCCACAACCGGCACATATGAAACCAGCAAACCCATGGCTGGGGAGATGGTAGCTCCTGAGCCTACCCCAGGCCAGGAAACTACTTGTTTCCCTAGCCCCCCATGCAGGCCAAAGTCTTTGTGGGCAAACCCATGGATGGGAAGATGGTAACTCCAGAGCCACATACCAGGCCAGGAAATTGCTATTCCATGCTCCATGAAGCTGATGGCTTCTGAACAGACAGGAAACTGCTAGCTTCCACAGCCTCCTATGCAAGCTGATGGCTTCATGAATCAGTACAGGAAACTGCTAGCTTCCATGGCCTCCATGAAAGCTGATGGCTTCATGAATCAGGACAGGAAACTGCTAGCTTCCATGGCCTCCACACGTGCAAAACCACATGGCCCCAGGTTGTGAGCCTTGCAGCCGCCCAGCCAATTATGGGGACCAGACCCATGTGTGTACAAAGTAGAGATTATGAGGGAGAGAGAAAGATTAATAGCAAAGAACCAGGATTGTGGGGTTGATACCCGAATTTCTCCGCGGATTCCTTCAAGCTCCACATTTGGAGGTGCCAGTTGTTATAATATGTCATTTCCATGATGGAACAGGCCATGGAGAAAGCACGTACACGGAAGCACAAGCTGAGGACACATGGCAGGGGCATTGCATCCAAGTACAAGTAGCCATTTTATTCAAATGCAACATGTCATTATATAGGCAGTTGACATCACCTCCTAGCAGCCGACCCCAGACCCTTTGCATCCTCACATTATCCCAAGTTGTGGGCATAAACCGTGGTCCTGACTTGTGCCCCCAGAATATGCTGGCTGGAATGTTAGCTCACCCACACACCACACCTAAGCTCAGATTGGACATGCCCAAAGCCAAGTATAATCATAAATCTTTAGGGGCTGGAGAGATGGCACAGCGGTTAAGAGCTCCGACTGCTCTTACGAGGGACCTGGGTTTGATCCCCAGCACCCACCATGGTGGCTGAGAACCATCTTTAATCCAGTTTCCAGGGGAATCGACCCCCCTTCTGACCTCTGGGCATTGCACGACACAGGGCCACAAACCTACATGAAGACAGTACATTATACACACACAAAAATTAAAATTAAAAAAATTTTAAAAAATCTTTAAAAGGTTTAGGTTAGATAGAACATATTAGTGGAGGAGGAGCTTTTCTTGGTAGCAGTTATGGGCTACTTTAACAAGAAAGCTGTTGGCTAGGGGGCTCTAAAAGCCCCCTCAAAACAAGGCTATTTGCCTGTAATATTGGGGTACATGCAAAAAAGGATGGTAAGATCCCACTGCTGAGACACATGCACTTGCCATGAAAATGAAAAAATTATGTTGAGACCTTGCATGCAAATGGACAGTTGACCTTCAAATGCCAGAGAGATATTATACAGATTGGGGAAAGGAAACGGTCTCCCGAGTCAGGTAAGTCTCATCAGTTACACCTTGCTGGATTGGAAATAGCACAGTTAGTGGCAGCCTAATATTTGTACACCCCCAAAATCTAATTGGATACTAGTCCACTCCTTGGGAGAGTAATGCATGACTGCTGCTGCAAGCCTGCCACCCTCTAATGGCCACAGTAGAGAGCTATTTACATAGTTCCTAGACTAAAATGCCATCCAAACATTTAGTTTGTGCCCATAACATGACTTTTCATGACAATGTTTGTTTTAAGTGTTTGTTACTTTTTGCTATTTGTGTGTTTATTAGTAGAATTAAGAAAAAGACCCCTGGATGAGCCACCAGCCCACTGGAAGCAAAGCTTGGACAACCTGAGGACCAATGTGTCACTTGAAAGAAAAACAGATCCTTTTAAACTTCTTACCATTCTCTTTCCCCCTTTCCCCAAGGCCTAGGGACCACTCACAGAAGAGGGGGTGTGCCAGACTGGAAGGGCCGAAGAGGAGAGGTGAATGCTGAGATCATAGCAAATATGGACTGGACTTTCGTCTGGTCAGCACGGTTGTATGTGCAGGTCTTTCCAGCCAGACTTAGGACTTTGGGGTATAAACCAAATCCCTTATATGTGTAAAAACTGGACACAGATGTTTGCTCAGTTGGGTTTATGTAAATGTTGCTGGTATCTACTGGTTGGTTTTCTCTGTACTGTCTTTATTTCGGCCTTGATTAGTTTTAGTATTTTTATAGAACATTCATGGCCATTTCAGGCCAGACAAAGGTAACTGACCACTACTTCCATGATGCTCTCCAAGCTTGTGGAAGCAAATACAAAAAGAGGGAACATGCTTGTCTGATCTGAGGTTAGGTGTTGTGCGGGAACTAACGTTCCAGCAAGTGTGTTCCAGAAGCATGAGTGAGGGTCACAGAACTCTCTGTTTGCACCCACAAGTTGAGATATGTGATAGGGCAAGGCTCTGGATTAGTGCTAGGAGGTGATGTCACAATGCCTATATAATTACAGTTGCATTTGAATAAACATGCTACTTGTACTTGGAATTGCACCCTGCCATGTGTCCTTGTGTGCTTCACGTGATGTGCTTTCTCCATGGCCGTTTCACCACAGAACTGACATATTACAACAGGTTCCCACTTAGGATTTTCCGATTCTGACTGGCAGTGACTTCTTGGTGTGCTATGTTGAGAATTCTAAGGCACCTCGCTCAGAAAGTGTACAGAAGTCACTTAAGGATGCCTGCCGTGATATGGAATTGGGTGTGGGAATAGTGGCACTTGTGTGTCATTCTTCACGGAGGAGCTAAAACCTTGTGTACTCCAGCCCCTCCTCAGGCTTTGAGGCAGTTGTGCCTGCAGCTTGTCGATGGACAAAGCACTTGTTAACTCATCCATTCACATCTGGTTTTATCCAACAACAACATCGAGTTCAGTATCATCTCCATCTGGCCCCTAAGCCCCACACCAGCTGCAACTTCACTGACATGTAAGAGTGAGACAGGCGTTTCTCAGCATCAGTCTTCTCTGAGCAGCAGCAGCCTCCTGGGCACCTAAGTGTCATGGCAGGATTCTCCCTGCTGATGCCATCCATGAGGCCATGACCCCAGTTCCTCATGGGAAATGCCTTGGATAATGTTTGTGTCACTAAGAACAGTTTTGTTGGATGGCTATTAAAGGTTCAGTGAGGACTTGGGAGGCTCGCATCACCCAGAGCAGGGTGGCTGAACAGAAACATTATTCGTATACAACACACCCATGCCCAGTGGGCAAGCCACATGCTCTCTGCCAGTGCCTCTAAGAAACATGAATGCTCCACATCCGGCCACCAGTACGACAGGAAGGCACACTGTGACATGAACTCATTGAAGACCAGCTTAGACCAGTTTCCCACATTCCTCTGCACTCATGCTCAGAAATGGGGAGAAAAACAGGTGCTACGAGGTGAGCGGGCTCTTTGCAACGAAAATAGCATGTCACCAGTATGCTGTGTGGCTGAGCAACTCTTACTTTCCACAGCACTTTGTCCTTCTATACAATGATGGGGTTGGGCCACTGAGATGGCTCAGTGGGTTAAAGGCAGTTGCTGCCAAGCCCGATAACCTGAGTTCCTTCCGTTGAACCCACATGGTGGAGAGCGCCCAACTCCTACATGATGTCCACTGACCTCCTGTGTGTGTGTACTTGTGCATGCCTGTGTGTTTAAATGACAGGGTTGGGTGTCAACTGATGGCATGGTGTAGCCTACTGCCCACCTCTATGGAGGTCAGCAGGTCAACTACACACTCTAAGACCTTCCAAACGGAAGCTTCCACAGCCATGGCT
Organism: Rhizomys pruinosus; assembly: GCA_009823505.1. Taxonomy (NCBI): domain Eukaryota; kingdom Metazoa; phylum Chordata; class Mammalia; order Rodentia; family Spalacidae; genus Rhizomys; species Rhizomys pruinosus. Next base: position 1,507,050 of record VZQC01004008.1, read on the forward strand.
GACTTGGGCTCAGGCAAAACCTTTGCCAGCAGGAGATGAGTTTGAAATCTTTCCTTGTCACATTCATCTGGTTCTTTCAATGGCTGCCTTGGCTGGTGACAAGGTCAGGACAGCTTCCTCTGAGCCTGATTCCCTCTAGAAAGCACAGACCCCCCCTTCTGCCCTAGAGATGGGAGAGGAGCCACATGGCCACAGCGAGCGCACTGGCTCTGTGTGGCACAGACTCCCAAATGGCCTTGGGTGCAACTCTGGGGCTTCCACAACCTCTTTCTCCAGGATGCAGGGAAATTATACAAGATACATACTCAAGCCCTTGAGTTTGAGAGAGGCCGACCAAAAGGGCACTAGAACATATCTGTTTTTTTTCCCCCTAGCACACTGACTTCTCTCTTAGGGAGAAAAGCGGAGACTGTTAGGACTCCAGGCTCTGGAAAGGTATTTCGCACTATTAGTACTCAAACTACTACTGCTGAAGGCCCACCCAGCCTTTACCAAGCACAGTGACGAGCATCTCACTTCATCCTCAGAGGACCCATGAATCTGCCTGCTGGGCACCGAGGTCACCTGCCCAAGGCCCTGCAGTACAAGTGAGGAGTGAAAGGGCCTGTGGAGCACCTGACAGGAGCTCAACATCCAACACTTCCACTACCGCTTCCACTCCCATATCCATGAGGAGGCCAAGATGAGGCTGTACATCAGTTAATAGACAAGGAAACTGAGAGATCGTGGGTCCGGAGCGGTTGAGTCGGAAAGAAGTCCCAGAGGCTGGCGCAAGACTCCGGTAACTGGCTCAGGGAGGGCTCTCCACATTTCTGTGGCCTGGCTGCTAGAGGCTTCTCTCACCAGATCTGCATTCAGCTACCCTTTATGGGGCATCTGGAGAAGGGCAGCAAAGGCAACTGGATCTGAAGAGTCTTAAGAGACCTTCATCACTAGTAACAAGGGCATACCCTCTCTGTTCCCCCAGGTCCTGGGAGAGCTCAGTCTTGAGGGGTCAACACTGATGGGCAGAGGTCAGGGGAGGCTCCATATCAAACACTTTCACATCTCCAGTCCCCTCAGATGGACGAGCCACAGGACTAGCTCTGTCTGACAGCTGTACTTGGAAGCTATACCTCTCCCTTCTGCCTAAAGCAGCCAATAGCCTTCTTGAGCCATCTAGAGCTTGCAACCCTCTGCAGTCTGGCTAGCTGTGAAAATGGCAGCTATGTGCCAAGTTCAGTGCCCCCTGTGATCTGCAACAGACAGAATGTCAAGACAAAATCAACTTTAGGGCTTTGAGTTACCAAGATCTCTTGGTCCTTTTGAGTCTTTTTGTTATTGCAGTGTCACCTAGCCCCATCCTGACAGTCACGCCACCAACACAGCTTCCCACAAGCCAGCACCTTGTTAGATGCCGTGGAACAGGAAGTGGGGAACATGAAGCCAGGAATCAGGCAGGTCTGGAGCTCCAACCTCTGGGGATCTCAGTCTCAGTGGGGATGGATACAGTCCAAGCAGACCTGTCTGACTAGAGATCAGGGAAGGATTCTGGAAGGAAGTATCACTGGAATTGGCCTTGAATTGGCTGGATCAGGAAATGAGCACAGGCTTTCCCAGAAGGAGGACTGGCTTAAGCAAGGTTCAGAAGAAGTGAGATCTGGGACAAGACGAAAAGGGTGCGGAGGACCTAAAGTCGTGGTCGTGATTCCAAAGATGGCAGGAGTCACTCTCAGTCTATAGATGCTGGTGTCAGAGGGCAACACGGTGCTTGTTTTGTGTTGGTTAAGGTCTCCGTGCAGCTGGTTGGAAGGACAAGTTATGCCAGGCAGGGAGGTACAAAAGTATGGATGTTCACGATGCGTTGCTGTGGCCCAGGTGGGGCCAATGATGCTGGCAAACAAAAGAGCAACAGGGGACAGGGGGTGGAGGCAAGGCCAGCAGCTAACGAGAAAAGGCAAGAGGGTGGGAGCCCACCCGAAGTGGAAACAAAGGAAGGGCGTTTTCCCATGAGGCCTGTGGGCCACATACAGTCTGCACCTGGAAGCCAAAGGACAAGCTAGAACTGAAGCAGGACGGGCGGCAGGAGATGGGAGAGGGAACAACACATCAAGAACACGTCAAGCCTGGGAGTGGTGGAGGGAGGCGCAGATGGATGTGCGCGTCTGAGGCCAGACCAGGCAGAGTCTCTGTGCCAGGGTAAGGAACAAGGGCTCTCTTTCACGGACCTGGTGATTCGAACTCTTGGCCCTTGGAATGACAAAGAGTCTCCAGTGTGCCTTATTTGGCAGAATCCAAAAGCCAACGTTTAGAGCCAATGTTGAAAGCCAGAAGACTTCACACAAAAACAGTGACATGTGACACCGGATCTGTGCAGAGGTCTGGCAGGGCTGAGCCTGTCTCCGCCAAGCCATCAAGGCAGTTGCCGAGGTCCCCACCACCTGTTGTCCCTGCTCTCTCTATTTATATGTTAAATCAGCCTATCTGTTCAGGCCTCAGGACATCTGAGATCCTAGAACCCAGCAGTAGTGTGGGGGACCCCGGGATGGGGGGTGGAGAATCACTGCAACAGAGCTGGCTTCTATCAGGGTCCTCAGGTACGGGAAGGCCTGTGTCTGTGTCACTCAGTCTGACCAGGATGTACTCTGGCAGACAGAGCAGGCCGTTCAGGGTACTGAGCAAGTGGTGAGATCCGAACTGGCCCACCAAGAACACATGGGCCTCGAGGTGTGAGGGATTCACTGAGTCAGCAGAAGTCCAAGCACTGACCTAATGGCTTTGGGCTTGATGGAAGGGTGGGGGTCTTATCCCAGCAAGCAGAAAAGAAACCCCCAGGCTAGAGCTGACCGTACAAAGGACTCTTCAGAGTCTGCTCTCTCCCTGGGGCAGTGGGAGCCACAGAAGGCTCTGTCTCCCAGCGGGAGGCAGAGAACCTAACACCTTCCCCATCACTCTTGTCCTGGCCCTCACCCAGACGGGAACTCACCTAGAGTTTGCTGATTGCGGACTCCCGCCAATCAACCACGCAGATCTCTGGGGCAGGTCCCCGTGCGTCCTTGCTGACTGATTCTTCTGTCTCTTGGCCTCACCTGCCAGATAACCTCCTGGATGTAGTCGTCCGGCACCTCTGTCTTCACCTTCACCTCCGTCATCGTCCCCTGCTCCGCACTCAGCGAGGCCTCCGCAGGTGCTGGCTCCGGGCCCTCCACCTTGGAGCTCTTCTGGCTGCGCTTCAAGCGCTCCCTGGGAAAGAAGACAGTCTGTTCAGAGTGCACCCGTAACTACCCCCAGACACACACTGGAGTCCACCACCCCACAGCACCATAGAGATTCACAAAGCTGCGTATTAAGGAAAAGGAAGGGCCACTTAGCCTCCCACACTGTCCCATTTTACAGCTGGTGAAGCTGGGGTCTAGAGACTTCCAGGAGTGTTTGCGCTTTTCACTACTAGAGTTACAAGTAGTCCTTAAGAAAGCACCTCTGGCTGGTGGGAAAATATTCCTGTCCACCTTCAGAGGGGCCTGGGACTGAGTGATGGTGCATTGGTTAAGAGCACTGCTGCTCTTGCCGAGGATGAGGTTCATTCCCAGCATCCCACACGGCACCTAACGCCATCCCATAGCTCCAGTTCCAGAGGATCAAAGCCCTCTTCTGACCTCCAGGCATTATGAATACAGGTGCATTTATACATGTAGCAATACACTCATACATGTAAAATAAAAACACTAAATAAAAAATATTTTGAAAAAAGATAGATCTTTGATAGGCCCCTGGTTCAGGTAGTCTGGGCTTGGGCATGATGCCAAATTTCTAACAAGCCCCAGGCCAAGCTTGTGCTTGGTCTTCTAGCAACACTGTAAGCAGTGAGTGCCTCAGTGACCTACGCAGGTCACATGTCTTATGCGTTCCTGCCGGTTCTTGACAGCAGGACCACAGAGCTCACCTGAGCCCCTTCCCTGCTCCCTCTTTATAGCGGGGAAACTCCCATCCCAAGAGGCTCCGGTGATGGAGATGTCAGTGCAGCCAGCAGATCAGCATGGGCGGCTCTGCAGACATCAGAAAAGAACTCGGGACATGGAGGTTGGACAAAGCTGTCCAGGGAGCTTGGTGTGTCCGAGAAGTCTGTGATGAGGGGACACTAAGCTTGGAGCAGAGCTGTGACTTGCCCAGGCCACCCACAAGAGCAGCAGGAGGGGACTGCATGCAGCCGAGGCTCTGATACTCACACCTGGGTCACTTTCCTTTCAACATGACTCTGTGTGTCATCATAAGGGTCCCGCATCCTTCCAACAGGTGAACTGTCAGTATGACTTCTGTTTTGGAGGTGAGGAAGGCCAGGCAGGTACAAGATGGAGAGCAGGGTCCTGGATCGGCAGCATCCCTGCCACGTGACCCTACGCAAGCCCCTTCCNTCTAAACCACTGAGCCATCTCTCCAGCCCCACATACTAATCAATCTTGTGGTCATGAGGTCTATCAGCTTCAGGCACGCCTTGGCCTTAGGGTCATTTTCCCCACTGCAGAAAACTGGACTGACCACTTACAGCAACAACCTGTTCACTCTCCTTATACTAGATGGGATAAGTCCAGGTGGGTTTGCCTGAGTCAGGTCATCCTCTGTGAACCATTTTCTGGTCCCAAGAGATGAGATAGGCACTCATCCTGGTTTTCATTAAGCAGTGCTCTTCTTACACTAGGGGACCCATCACTGGGTCTTAATCCCAAGAAAGTGAGGGGTCTCAGGAAGGGTGCATGTATAAGAGACCTTGAGTATAGAGGGAGCCCATGGCCCAGTCTCTACTGGACTCTGCTTCTTAGAAAGATGTAGACCAGTTAGCTCATCATCAGGTGTTAATGCAGAGAGGAAAGAAACATTTGGACAGGGCTAGATATGGCTCAGTGGTTAAGAGCACCACTACCTGGTTAAGTTCCCCAGCACCCACATAGTGGCTAACAACCATCTATAACCCAGTTCCAGGAGCTGACGCCCTCTCTGACCTCTGAGGACATTGGGTGGACGCCTTGTATACATGCAGGCAGAATACAGTCATACATATAAAAATAAAAACATAAAATAAAATCTTATGAAAAAAAAAAAAAAAGAACGGTTGGAAGCCAAAGACTGTGTGTCCTGAGGAAGCGCCAGGGGGCAGGTGGTGAAGTCTAGGTATGCACAACCTAATTTGCAGGGACATCTTCCAGAAGGCCCTAACCAATATGGAGTGGCCACCAGGAAGTCATTTGTAACAAGAATCATTTGGTAGCCAAATACAGCCTTTGAAGGAATGCGCTCCATATCGTGGTGGCGAGTGAACAGAGAGGGCAGCTAGCTAGCCTGCAGGCTTAGTGTCAAGGGTCATATGGGAGCTGGATCAGGAGGTGTCCTAGGCATAAATCAAAGATACCAGGAGAGGGCACAATTTTCACACGCACACACACACACACACACACACACACACACACACACACACACACACACAAGGCTGTCCTGGAGAGAAGGAAGAGAAGGAAGAGGGAACCCTGTCTGGCCAGGAGGCAGCCACAGGCCAGGGCTGTGGAACAAACAACGGCATTCCACAGCCACTCAGATGCAGCCACGTGGGCTTCGGTCCTTGACAAATCCAAGGAACGAAGGCGCCAGGTCCTGCTTGGCAGTGCCAGCTGATAGCGAGTTTCCTGTTTCGATCGGCTGTTGGCAGGGCTTGGTGCCTGATCCTGCCAGAGGCAACACTCGGGTCTTTGGTGCAGCCACACAGGAAGGAGGGTCCTGGCTGCCTTCCTGGGCTACTCTCCATCTGGAGTGAACTAAGAAGGGGCCTGGATGGAGAATCCCTGTTGGAAATAGCTCCTGGCTACAAGTTAGGAGACCCAGAGTCTACCCTCCCTGGAAGCCTTGGCTGAACCACGGCTCAGAATGCTCGGTGGTTGAAGTCTGCCCAGATTCCCAGCTTCAGTGGGTCAAGAGGAGAGTCTTTGGAAAGCAGACTAAAACACAGCTGGTACTGGATCAGCTGAGCCCTTGGGGCATTGAGACCTTCAGGGCCACCCGAGGGAAGAGGGAAACCTAACAAACCAGTGTTCAGTGCCTCCTAAAAAATTTCATACTTTTGAGTTAATATCTAACTTTTATCCAAAGTTTCACCAATTGCAAAGGTTATAATTCCTGGAATATTATAGTTTTTTCTTTAAAGATGACTTGTTTGTAATGAAGCTCTGTTCCACTCTTAATGTTATCAAGGGAATCCCAACACTAGTGCTATTTGGGGTCCATGATTCTCACTTAAAAAAAAAAAGACTCAAGCCAAGCGTGGTAGCACACACCTTTAATCCTAGCACTTGGGAGGTGGAGGCAGGCGGATCTCTGTGAGTTCAAGGCCAGCCTGGTCTACATAGTGAGTTCCAGGCCAGCTGGGACTACAGGGAGACCCTGTCTCAAAAAGACCAAAAGAAATAATAATAATAATGCAAACGAGCTCATCTTTAGCAGGGCAAAATTTTATATCTTTCATTTTTTCTTCTTTAACTCCTATTTCCAGTCCACTTCCCCGACAAGATTTTATCCTAATGTAATATATATTTTTTATGCCTGAAAGTCTTTTATTACTCATCTGCCACAACAAGAGGTACATAAATTGAAATAGAAATTTCTGGGAAAAAATTCCTGGACTCATAAAGTTCTATGTTTTAAAACCTTTTATTTTTTTCCAGATTGAGTTGTTATTAGCATGCAATTTGTCAAAAACAAATCTAGATAAATAGTAAGTATAAATGTAAAAAATGATCAAAACCGCACTTCTTGATGAAATAGATAGGGCTTTATTTCTTTCTCAATTGGCTGGTGTATCTGGGAATTAATATTTCTTACTGCTAGAACGAGGCAGGACTTGGCTTTCATTCCATGCCGGTTTTCAGCAGTTGTACTGTAAGCACTTAGAAGGCCAGGGCATGTGAACAGGCAGCTGGTTGACTGTGGGGTTGGCTTCATGGTGTCGCTTGATTCTTTGAACTCCTTCCAAAATGTGTGCCAAAACCCATACTCAGGACCGTCTTGAGACAATGTATTTAATGTCCATTTCATTAAGAGCTGTGTTAGATCCTTACATGTGTGTATGTGTGTGTGCATGTGATGTTGTATATGTGAGTGCATGTTTGTATGTTTGTGTATGAACATGTGTGCATATGAAGGCCAGGTATCAACATAGGTTGTCTTCCTTCATTGCTTACCATCTTGTTTTTTTTTTTTTTAATTTCCTATTTTTGAAACAGGGTCTCCCACTGAATCTAAAGCTTACCAGTTGACTAGCCTGGCTGGCCAGGAGTCCTGGGAGCCTCCTGTCTCCACCACCCACAGTACTAGGGTTACAGACGTGTACCATGCCTAGCTTTCATGTGGGTGCCAGGGATCCAAACTCAGGCTCTGCTTGCACAGCACGCACTTTACAGACTGAGCCATCTCCCTAGCCCCCCATCTTCATTTTGGGTGAAAGCAGAGAATCAGAAAGTCCTAAATTCAAAACAGGAACTGCCCCCCCACACACACTGTCTTTAGATCCAGTCACTTTCTCTGTGCAAGGATCAGGGAGGGGCTGGCAGGATGGTCTGTTGGGTTTAGGAAAGAAGTGCTTAGAAACTGACCATGGGAAATTGATTGTCTTAGTCCTCAAGTGCCCATAGCCAACCTGCCCAACTTCTAGGAGTCTGCGGCCCTTTTGGAAGACCCTGCTCCAGAGGACATTCAGCCTGATGTCCCTGTCTTTAGTGAGCCCTGGGCCCTGCTGCTATGGTTTCAGGGACGTCAGAGGGATAGACCCATGTGCCTTACATCTGTCCTCCCCATCCCCCAGATTTGCTTCTCTGTCTTATACTTTGCCTAGGTGTCCCAGCTTCCCTGGGGCTGTTTGGGTGTTCACACTAGCAGTTGAGGGTTCCACCCACATAACCTGTGCTCCTCTCCTGGTCCTTTCCCACTAACCCCTTCCACAGGAGGGCACCAGGCCAAGGCTTCTGCCAGGTACTTAACAAAGTACTAGGTGGGAGATGCCAATAAGGATTTGTTTTGTGGCCTGGGAGCCATGAATTAATTCTCGGTGCAGCCGAAGTGAGGGGAGAACTAGGGACAGGGAAAGGCTGGGTTCCTGTGGTCTGTAGATTCCGTGCCAGCTGTCCCCTGCATTGGGGGATTTGTGAGAGACCCGGGGTGGAGTGGGATCCAGTAGGCGCCTTCTTGCTCTGCAGTGTGGAGTGCTAGCACAGATGTGAACACAGCTTGTGTGGCATTCCAGAAAGATCCCAGTTATAGTGGCATAAGTGTGGCTCTGGAACCCTGAAGGCTAGCCTCCAACTGCAAAGGCCACATCCTCACCAGCCATGGAACCCCAGACCTGGGCCTCTCTAGGACCATGTGAATAGGAGTGACTGGAGGACTGATTGGAAACGGGAAGGAAGGCCTGAATATCCTTGTAAATGGTACCTGCTCACAAGCACCACTTCCGAGGTGCTTCTCTGACAATGCTGATGATGTGGAGCTGCTCTGTCTAGAGTGAGGGAGGCATAGCTGGGCACTCATGGCAGAGCACATCGCTCCTTCAGCCCTCACTTAACTCCACTGAAAACAGGGATAATTGACCTTCCCTTCTGCAGCTGTGAGGAAGAGTTGAGCTGATGAGAGAAGTCCCTGTGCTGGGACCCTGCACCCAGCTTTACAGCCTGGGAAGATTGCTGTAAATGTCTACCCCAGCCTCTGCTTCCTCTTTTGTTCAGGTTCAGAGGTCAGCTCCATTCTGAGGTGTCCCAGGTAACATGGGAGGCGGCCCCTGGTATAGCACACCTGATACTTAGCAGGCAGATGGTAGGAGCCAGCGGAAGAGGAAGTGTGCAGGGTGGGGGGCCAGTGGCTGGCACGGAGAGTCTCACCTGATATTCTTCCACTGTCGCAGCACCATCCTGGGGGTCAGTGGTGGCCATGCCAGGGGAACACAGGTCGCAGCAGGCATGGCATGCATCTTCTTCAAGTGCCATTTTACTGGAAGGTTTTGAGGGAAAGTTTTGTGTTCTGCCCATGTGTAAATTAGGATACCAAGAAAATGAAACTTCAGGCTGTTCAGCCTATTGGCTGCCCCCCTGGGGAACATGCAGATGCCTGTAGAAAGCACTAGTATTGCATTGTCTTGTTTTATGTTTGTGCAAATATATGTTTGCGGGGTGGGAGTTTTGCATATGCCTATGTGTGTATGTAGAGGCCAGAGGACACCCTCCGAATTTATATGTTCCTCGGGTGCCATACACATGTTTTTGAGCTAGGGTCTCTCGCTGACCCAGCATTCACCACATATTCTAAGCTGGCTGTCCAGGGAGCCGTCACTGCCTTTACAATCCACCACCATAGCCACCTTTAAAAAAAATAATAATAAAATAGAAATTATGGTTTCTTGGATGGAACTCCTGTCCTCCTGTTTGTAAGGCAAGCACTGCACCAACCGGGCTATCTCCCAGCTCTGCTTATTTTTTTTTTTTTTTTGGGGGGGGGACAGTGTCTTGCTCAGCCTGACCTGACTCATTACGTGGCAGAGGAAGCTAACCTCGAACCTGCCGTCCACCTGCCTCAGCCTCCTGAGTGCTGAGGGAGCAGGCATGTGCCACCTCGACCAGCTGCTGGCACGCATTATCAAGTGAGGACACTGACGTGATGGTTCTTCCTACCCGTGACCCAGTCAGCTGGGGAGACAGAGGTCCTGATAGCTTAGGTGCTTGGCATCTCCCCACCCCCAGCTGGCCCCGCCCCTTCACTAACTCCCATGCATTCTCCAACGTTAAGGGCTCTTTCTGATTTCTTACGTAATTCAGATGGAAAAGCTCCCGAAGGCAGCCCCCACGGAGGATCTGTGCGGAGCCGGTATTCAGGGACCTGGATTTTTGACCAAGCTTTGAGATATGCATCTGGTACGTGATGGCTGAGGGACAGGGCCTGATCCTGATCTGACACGGTCAGAATGGGGGGGTGGGCATGGCTGGCCATGACTGTCAGCTGCATACTCAGAGCAATCCTTGCTAGGGTCTCAGGGCCTGAGGGGCCATCCTCTCCACACCCCATCCCACCATTGTGAGTAACTGTGACCCCACCCTCACCCTCAGGACGGCGGCATTCGCCGATGGGTGACAGAGCATCTTTAAATTTGGAAGTCTGGACTCTGGATCATTTCATCAAGACTTCCTATGGGCCATGGAGGAGTGAAGGGGAAAGGACGGTCCCACTGCCTGTGCTTGGGAACTCAGGGCTCCTTCCTTGTAAAACTTCCCAGCCTGAAGCAGGCTTATGCCTCCGTGGCAGTGGTTGACCATGGGCCTTTCTCCTGCTATGCATTCGGGAAGCTGGGCTATAAAGAAAAACTTTGGAAATACTGCTGTACGTAAGCCCCACCCCATGGGCATAGTTGATATAGAGGAACCCTGAGAGGCAAGTGTCCTGAAACTTACTGGCAGCTTTTCCTGACTGATTCTCAGTAAGCCAGGATTTGGACCCAGGCTGCCACTCTAATAAGCTCTGCTATATATTTGCCCACTCAGCACCTTCTACACTCAGGACACCTGAAGCCCAGGGACTGGGGATGGATGGAGGGAAGGCTCAGGAGCCCCCGTTCATCCTCACTCTGCTAGTGATAGGGAGATGGCCAGAGGCCGCAAGCAGTGCGGCCTGACTGCTGGGCTCTCCACAGGCAGAGGAGGGATCTCACTGGTCATAAATAGCATTGACTCCATGGGTTTTGCCTCTCACTAGGACTGGGCCTGGCAGGGTCCCGCCTCTGCCTCCATCCTCCAGGCTCTGCTCCAGTTGTCATAACACCATCGCCAAGTTGTCCCCAGGCCTGCTGGCTTGCCTGCCCCCCCTTAGATGGAGGCCAAGGATCAGTAGCTCACTGTGGGGCCTCGGTGCCCAGCCATTGTAGATGCTCAATAAATCCTTGGTTGGTGGAAGGAAATGGGGAGAAACTGTTGGACAGGTGGCTACAGCAAGAAGAGAGTCAGGACATCATCCCGCAGTGACGGATGAGCATGGCAGTGCGCCACCATGAATCACTGAGCCCTCACTGTATGCCAGTCATAGGTTGAGTGCAGAGAAACATGCACAATCTTGCCCCCTGCACGTGTCTGCCTTCCCCCGTGTCACAGGGATGATGTACGCACAACCTCCTAAATAACAGAGCGCTGCTCGCCACGTGGTGTTAGGATGTCTGCGGCCCTGGAGTAACTAGCAGTGTTAGCACGGGCACCGGCCACTCCCCCACCCCCACTGCTTCCTCTGTGTCCCCCAATGGCTCACATGTCTTCTCAGTGCTCTCAGTATGAGAGCCAGGAGTCACCATCCTATTGGCAAGTGAGGAAGCTAAGGCTCAGATAAGCGAAGGGGTGTGTCTGACATCAAGCAGGGAGTAGGGCTGGGCTGACACCGAGAAGCCTGCACACTGCCAGGCAGGAAGAAGCAGAGTTAGTGACCACTGTCGTTCCTCATGTGTCTACAGCGAACAGTTCACATGTGTTCAGTCTTTCATCAGCCCCCTTGCCTTCTCTGCTGAGGAAACTTAGGCAGCCCCTGTGAATGCCAGAGCCAAGCTCCTTCCCTGGTGACGTCTTAACCAATGATTCCTCCTCCCGGCTACTGGGCACCAGAAGCTCCTAACCCCCTATTGAGAACTTTTTGGAAAAGCCAGTTGTCTGCTCTGAGGACCAGCCACTTGAGAACTAACTGGGCTGGAGCTGGGAAGCGGGGGTCCTTTACTTCCACTCATGCTCTCCTGGGCTCTTCTGCTCAGGAGGGCGGGGTCTGGCCCCAGGTAGCTTCAGACCAGCTGGAGGGCTCTGCCGGCGGGTACTTCTCGGATTCCTGCCAGGCCAGGACCCGTGGGCTCTGCCCAGCTTCCTGCCATGGACTTTGCCCCATGCTGTGCATGATGGGCCTTCCTTCCGTCCCCTTGAAGGTTAGCCATTTCTGCTGCTAGGAAGAGTCCCCAAGAGGCAGGAGTCAGGTGTGTGTGTCCTGGGACTATTTCCGTGTTTGAGAACATCATGAACATCATGGCTCCTTAGTGGAGCCTGTCCTTGGTGAACATGCCTGTAGTCGAAATGGATACTTGCTGGGGGGAGGGGGTGCGGGGCCACCTGGAAGGAGAGACTGTAGATCCTACTCTCAGACAGACCAAAGCTTGGTGTGTCAGAAGACAGGACCAGGGGCCAGGTACGGCCTGGGTTTGAAGTCTGTCCTCTTCCTCTTTGTCCCATGCAGGGAAGAGGGCAGCCTAAAATTCCTGTAGTGACTTTAAGGGTTGGTGACCCCTCACAGGGCTCTTTGGGTCTCTCATTTTTCCTCTCAAGGTATCGGAGGTCGTCACCTTCATCCTACAGATCTGGAAGCAGAGGCCCAGAGATGGGGCTGCCTTGCCTTGCCCAGGGTCACGTAGGAAGTTGAGGAGAGCCTGGCTGTAGAGCCCAGGCCTCTTTGTCTCCAGCCCGAGGCTGTCTCTGCTAGCCACTGCCCGTGGGCCTTGGGCCTTGTGGGGATGGGGTGCTGATGAGTCCTCTCCTCTGCTGTTTTCCAGGCTCCTATGAATGCGGGATCTGCGGCAAGAAGTACAAGTATTACAACTGCTTTCAGACCCACGTGCGGGCACACCGAGGTGAGCCGGCATCCGGAGGCGACCCACCATACTCCACCTGGAAGCCCTGAGACCCTCCCTCTTCAGATATAGGAGGGAAGCCAAGGAGAAGGGGAGAAGCCTTCTCCATAAGAGAGAATATGCAGGGAGCAGCCTGTAGACTGGCTTTGGCCTTGAGGACTCTGGGCATGCCCTTCCCTGCTGGTTGTCAAGCCCCCCCATCTCTCTCCCACCCCTCCCCCACCAGGCCACAGGTATTTTCTATTCTGAAGCTCAGGAGCGAGACCACCTGCCCTACCAGAGCTAAGGAGGAGAGAAGAGAGGGCAGTTTGGGCTCTGCTGATGTTGGGCATCAGGACAGAACTGAGATACTGTCCCCCACAGTGTCCATGAGTGGGCAGTGCAGGACAGGTCCCCCTTACCTGCTCCATTCCCACTGTCCCCTGCCATCAGCCTTGCCAGCTGCCTCACCTCCTTCCTGTCTCTCTCTCTCTCTCTCTCTCTCTCTCTCTCTCTCTCTCTCTCTCTCACAGACACTGAAGCCACCTCAGGAGAAGGAGCCTCCCAGAGCAGTGAGTACTCTTCTACCTGCGGGCTGGTAGGGGCTGAGCATCAGGCATGGGAAAGAGCTGTTCTTCCCCAGGTCAGCCCTGAGCAGCCTGTGAGAGACCTGTTGCAGGGGCCAGGACGTCCTTATGAAACCAGAGCAGCCCTTCTCAAAGTGGGTTCCATGGCGTGTTCATTCTGAAGAGGGTTAACAGGTGTTCTGTCGGGAAAGGGGCCTGTGCTAGCATGAGCATCTCTAGGAGGAACCTCTCATGCATCGTGCATTTTGGACACTGGCTCATTGCCTTGGGTTCTGGAACCCATGTAGGATGGAGAACAGCTCTCTCAAAGCAGCCCTAGCCTCAGGCACAGTGGTACTTTGTCCTCAGATGCCAGATGCTGGGGTCAGGTAGGGCCTTAACATCCAAAGATAGTTGTTCACGGGTCCCACTTGCCTCCCTCCAATCTCACGGGATGGTAGGTGGCCATCCCGCTCAGAATAGACTGGCATAAGTCCTCTGCCCCTCCCCCAACACAGCATGAGCTTCAGGAGTTCCACCCCAGGCAAATATCCCACAGACGTGTATGTCTATGTCCATCAAAAGGTAGGAGCTAAAATGTTCTTCGTGCACTGTCCTGACAGCACTAATGGATAAGTATGTTCACCCAAAGGGCTATGTGCAGAAGGTGGGGTGAGGGGCACCTAGCTATCCACAGTCATGTGCACAGTGCTCACAAACCTTCCATCCAGCAGAAGGCAAGGACAGAGGGCTTCATCCTCAAAGACTGTCAAAAAGCATAGACTTAGGGGTGAGGGACACTAATGGAAGTCAGAAGACTGCTCACCCATTTGAGGGGAGACTGCTCACCATTTGGGGGGGCTTCTCCGTCATCAGCCACTGGGGCTTCCTGTGGGTTGAAAGTAACCAAGCTATGTGCTTGGTTCTGCTGGGGATGAAGAAGTGCTCTCTGTTGAGGGCCAAATGGTGAAGAGGTTACATACTAAGAGCATGGCATCTCTGTCACAGATTGTCAGCCCCACACTTACTCCAAGGGAACAACAATGAGGCTGAATTCCCTATCAGTGATGATGGTGTGAGGATCTGCCTCGTGGGCCCAGAAAGCCACCCCTGTACCTTGAGTTTATTACACCACTATTAAATGTATAAAGATAAGAAATGTTACCCCACACAATACTAACCCAAAACAAAGTCGGTTGAGGTATGAGGTAACTAGAGCTGAAGAAGAGCCTAGCAGAGGCTGGGTCCTGATGACATCGTTCCTAAGACCTGACATCATCCGCCCCAGAGAGCCTGAAATGTGTCCTCCATGCTCAGATTGGCTAGACACTTGCCATAGGGCTCCGTCTAGTAGACATGGCAGCCTCTGTCTCCCCAGCCCTGCCCAACCCAGCCTGGCCCTGTCTCATCTCCTAGTTTCTTCTTTTCTGGTCCACCTGTGGTCGGCCACGCATTTAAAGACCTTCCCTATTTATCCTTCCTTCCTCGGCTGTTCTGGGTCTCTGGCTTCCCTAGCAACCTGTCATATGGGCCATTGCGCTCTGTCTGGCTTCCCCTGTGCCGGGCTTTCTAGTGACGGGTGCTGTGGTTGGGTGTATTTTTAGTCCTCCCCTCACGTCTCCCTGTCTCCTGGGCCACATCACCGCCCCCCCCCCCGACCAGGGCACTGTCCTCTCTGGCCTGCGTCAGACCCTAGGCTCAGCCAGCACTGCTGCTCAGAGCGCCTGGTAAGCTCATGGGTCAGCCTTGCACAGGGCTTTAGGACCTTGGAGCAGAAAGGTCCTGTGGAGAGCAGCGCCTCCAGCCTGACGACTTTGCAGATGAAGACCCCGGGTCCCAGGGAGTGCAAGTCAGGTGGCTTATTAGCAGTGGAGGTGGGGGCCTCTGGTTTGTTTAGTAGGGAGGTAGCCCAGTTGTACATAAGAGGCATAGAGACCCACAGGCTCACCCACCTCTCAGCCCAAGAGGATCAAAGGGCAGCCCCTGGCCTTCCCATGTGCTCCCCTAGCTTCCATCTGGATCTCTTGTCCTGATTCTCTTTGGAAAATCCTGCTGGGTAACACTTACCCATGTTAGTGGGTGGCAGCCACTGAGGTCACTTCTTTATAACAAGGAACTGTTGTTATTCCCATTTCACAGAGGGTCTGGGGATGTCCGACTCAGTCACACTCTTGTGGTGGAGTGAGGTTAGGGCTCAGGGCCCTCATCCCAGAGTCCACCTCCCATAACAGATCCCCAGGGCATTCCTGAAATGCCCAGCTATCTTTTGAAAGCATGGTTTCTTTTTTTTTATTTTTATTTTATTTCTTTCTGTATGTGTATGAATGTACTGTCTGCATGCAGGTCTGTGCACCCGTGTCGTGCAATGCCACAGAGGTCAGAAGAGGGTCTCGGATTCCCCTGGAACTGGAGTTCTCCTGAATTGGAGTTTCAGGCAGTTCTCGGCCACCATGTGGGTGCTGGGGATCGAACCCGGGTCCTCTGCAAGAGCAGTCGGTGCACTTAACCGCTAGGCCATCCCTCCAGCCCCCAAAAGCATGGTTTCTTTCTTTGGGGCTAACTCTCACCGCACTCTCTTGTCCATCGAGAGTTGGGAATGTGTGGTCTTTATCCATGTAGAGGAAACAACATGGATGTAACAGGGGAAGCAAGGGTATTTTTCCATGACCGAAGGCTGTGTGTGTTGGGGCGTTCTGTGTTTGATTAGAGCTGTGCGATGTGGGCAGGTCTCCTGACCGTCTCAAGAGGCAGTGGCAGAGACAAAAAGCAAAGGGAGTGTGAGCAGCAGCCGAGGGCGTGCAGCTCTGGGCAACCTAAGAGACGGATGTCAGAACAGAGCCCCGTCAGGAGTCGGCCGCCAGGTAGCTTTCTCCGTCTGTCCCCAGGTGTCCAGCAAAGGATATGGGATTGGGGGGTGGGGGGAGATGGAACTGAATGGGAGGAAGGGTTTTATCTGAGCCACCTTGATCCTCGATGGTCAAGGGGAAGGACGGATGCTGAAGTCCCAGCCTGAGAGAGGACCCAGGGGTCACCCGATCTACGGCCCTCACCCACTTCACAAATTAAGAAGGGAAAACGAAGGAGAGGATGAGACCCTCTTGTCCCCTATACTGGAAAATTCAAACATCTACAGGTCACCTAGGCTGTGGGCCCCTGAGTTAGTGAGCTCATCTCTGAACCTCTGGAAGGCAGGGCTGAGATGGGGCCAGAAACGTCCGCCTGAGGCCACAGTGGTATAGCTTTGGGATAGAATATCTTATTGACTACTCTGCTGGGTGCTGGCTAAGGAACAGGAGAGTCCAGAGGAAGGCACCCAGCCCAGCTTATTCCTCCAGAGAAAGGCGTTGAGCAGTGACCTGGCCTTGGCTTGGAGTTAAGAGGGTGTTTGGTCTCTGGCTTTCTTCCATCTCCCCTGTACAACTTGAGCAAGCTTCTAGCCTCGCTTTGAGAAGCCTCGGGACCAGCAAACTCAAGGCAGGGGTAGCTGTCTTGCTGTGTAGCCAAAGTCTCTAAAGCTTAATGACTGGGAGCAACAAACCCCAGTTATCTCCCAGTTTCTAAGGGCAGAATTTGAGTGTGATTTCTCGGGGTCCTCTGCACAGGATGGCAGGTTAGAGCAGTGGTCTCATCTCAGAGCTCAGCCAGAAGGGGTCTCTTAGGCTTGCTTGTGTGGATAGGGGTTATGACAGGACTCATTCCATCCCAAGATGTGGGTCTGAGAGCCTCAGTTTCCACTGGGCATTCACCAGAGGGCCACCCTCAGCTCCTTGCTACTTGCATCTCTCAGTGATTCAGCTGACAGCATAGCATGTGCCAGGCCAGTGTCCTGGTTGTCTGTCCCCTACTTCCAGAGTGACATCCCTTCATTTTTACCACATCCCGTTCATTGGAAGCACATGAGGAGGGCGGTCAAACCAGACTCTTGGAGAGGGGGTCAACAGGGCATGAACGCTGTCTCGTGAGGGTCTTTGTCACATATCTGAAGCTAACCCTCCTAGCTGAGGGTCACTTCTCTTTGGTTTGCTCATGTGTAAATGGGAGACTGCTTCCTCCTTCCATTGGAAAGGCTGGTTGAGAAAACACCAGGGAAGGGCCTGGCAGGCACCTTGTACACAGTCCACCTGCCCTTGACCATGGGAGCTGTACTGACGGTCACTTTTCTGTGATGGGAAGCAAGACCCATCCAGAACCAGAGTCCGAGGATTGAGCCCCCATGGGTTCTGGGGGTTGGTCTGGGAATCGGCGCTCCCAGGCTACCTTATGACTCTGGATCTCCATGGAGAACACAAATCCAAGGCTTGATGTTCCAGAATGTACTCAAAAGCTGTCCTGCAATGGGGGCTGAGGGAGGCAAGGAGGAGGGGCTGCTCAGAGGTCTGGGGAGTGAGAGGGGCCACAGCCTCCTCAGTTCAGAAGTTGGCAGTGTCTGGGTACAGATAGCTCAGGAATAGGTTCTCCAGGTGGAGCCAGACAGGGCTGGTCCCATCTTTGGTACTGGAGGCATATGCACCGATCAGCAATCTCACCTCAGGTGATGGATGCTCTAGTAATCGCCATGTCTTTCTGTGCCCTTGCCCCAGACAATTTCAGGTACACGTGTGACATCTGTGGAAAGAAATACAAATACTACAGCTGTTTCCAGGAGCACCGAGACCTGCACGCTGTGGATGGTGAGTCAGGCCCCATACTCTTCCCAATCATGCCAGAGAAATGCCCTTCCTTGGGGACACCGGCCCCTGCCCAATGCCAGAGCCCTAAGGAGACGGAGTGACCCTGCAGGATTCTGGGGAGGGAAGATCTCACCACATCCCTGTTCCCTTCTGTGTTTGACCAAGTGAAACAGCCATTTTCATAGGTCAAAATGAGTTAAAAATGACACTTCAAACCATGTCATTTTTCAGTTTTATTTTGAGTATTTTGCATGCTGTAATGAAATTAAACCAGGTGTTTTTTTTTTTTTTTTTTTTAATGAATGATGCCCTTTAAGCATCTTAGATTGTAGAACTAGAAATTAGAACAACTTAAAGTCATTCATCTATAGAGTCTTAAGAATCCTAGGAAGGGGGGTTGGACCAGGAAAGGACTTGGGGTTCCCCATCTGGCCCCACCTCTTAGCCAATGAGCAGCGACATGACATGAAGCCCACTGCCTGCTGTCTCTGCCACATCCTTCCTGTACCTCCCTTTCCCCTCTTGAACCCCTTCTGCCTCTTTTTCCTTCCTCTGATCCAGTGCGTGCTGGGGGATCCAGAGAAAGTTCCATGCAGAAAGTATTTGGGGTAGCCACTGCCTTGGGCTGTGTCCTGGTGGGCCTGTGCCATCCTGTGGTTCTGCTTTCCCGAGTTTCCTCATTGACCAGGGGAGTCCTCCTGATGCCACAGGCAATCTCACAGGATGGATGTGGTGGGCAGAGGTCGTGATGGCCGGGGACTAACAGGGCTTCCGTTTGCTTCTTTCCTTCTGTGGCTGTCGCCTCTCACCTGGGCACAGTGTTCAGTGTGGAAGGAGCCCCTGAGAATCGGGCAGGTAAGTCTTTGTGGCTGCCCACCTTTCCTGTCTCTCGCTGGGCTCCTGCATCATGAGTGGCCAGCATGCTAAGAACAGTGTGTTCTCCCACAGACCCCTTTGACCAAGGTGTCGTGGCCACTGATGAGGTGAAGGAGGAGCCCCCGGAGCCATTCCAGAAAATTGGACCAAGTATGCGGGACCCGGGGGCTGAGGGCAGGGTACTGGGTGAGGGAGGCGGGTTGAGCCACACCACTAGAAAGGCTGTAACTTGAATCTTCCAGCTATGTGCCCACCAATCCACCGGGCTAGGCAATCTCAGGACATTAGCCTTCAAGGACTTGCAGATAGGGTAGGATCAAAGCCAGGGCAGCAGAGGCACCCAGCCCACAGCTGGACTCCAGCCTTGGTCAGCATGTGTGCTTGGTAGCTCCACAGGCTCAACCACCTGAACTTCATCCTTCCACGGCTGAGGATGCTCCCTACAGGCTTGGGTTGAATGACATCACAGACTGCTTGTTAGCCCGGTGCCTGGTACATAGTGGCGGGCTAAGGTCATAGGAAGGGCATCTCCGTGGATGCAGCTGAATTGAGCAGCCACTAATGGGCACTTTCTCCAGTAAAATGCCTAAGAGCAAGGGCCACACTCGAGACTTATCTGTCTTCAGCAAACTTGTCTTGAATGTTAGGCAAAGAGGATCAGACAGATGTGTCCCTGGACTTGGGTGGTCCACATGGAGGTCGGGGTGCTGGGGAGTAAACAAGAGTTCTGGTTTGCTTTCTGTGATAAACACCATGACCAAAAGCAGCTTACAGGAGGAAAGGGCTTCTCTGGCTTACAGTTCTAGGTCACAGTCCAGCACTGAGGGGAGTTGGGGCAGGACCCCCGGAGGAGCACAGGCAGAAAGCCTGGAGGCAAGGCTGCTTCCCGACCGTCCCTGTCTTCTGCTCAAATGGCTTTCTTTTGTTTGTTTTATGTTTTGTTTTTGAAACAGGGTCTCCCTGTAGCCCCAGCTGGCTTGGAACTTGCTATGTGGATCAGACCAGCCTCAATCTCACAGAGATCCACTTGGCTCTGCCTCCCAAGTGCTGGTATTAAAGATGTGCACCAGCATGCCCTGCTCAGCTAGCTTTCTTATGTAGCCCAGTCCCTCCTGCCTAGGGATGATACTGCCCCCAGTGGCTCGAGCCTTCCTACATTAATTAGGAATCAAGAAAATGCCCTATAGGCATGTCCATAGGCCAGTCTTGGAGGGAATTCCCCAGTTTAGACTCCCTTAGGTAACTCTGAACAGGGAGCAGATAGTTATAACCCCAAAAGCACACGGGATATTTGGGGGCCAAGGAACCCAATGTAAGGATCAAGAAGCTGCTAGGCACTTGGGAGGCAAAGGCAGGCGGATCTCTGTGAGTTCAAGGCCAGCCTGGTCTACAGAGTGAGTTCCAGGACAACTGGGGCTACAGGGAGACCCTGTCTCGAAAAGACAAAAAAAAAAAAAAAAAAAAAAGAAGCTTCTAAGGCAGGAAGAGGTGGGCATGGAGCCCCATCCAGTGTAGAAACGGGGAGGGTAGTAGCTCTGGCAAAGAAAGGAGAGTCACTGATAGGTTCATGTCCTACAGGGCTCTGAGCGGCAGGAGCTGGCATTTATACACTTGGTCTTCATGAGATTGAGCCAGTGTTCAGAACCAGAAAACTCAGGCAAATGACAGTGTGGCTGCCAGGAAGAGACTAGATAGGGGCCCTGTGGCCAGCATAGGCAGGAAAGTAGGACCATAGTGAGGAAAACTCCTCATCCCAGCCATTCAAGACGTTCCAGAAGGTCCCTTACACCCGTTGCCTGCGCCTTAATTACTACCTGCAAAAAGAGACCTTTGTTGATTTAGACTACTTCATTGCAATAAGAATCTGAGACAAAAGAACACACCAAAAGAAGACAAGGGAATAGAGAAAGCAAAGGAGCTAAAACACTGAAGAAGTGTTTGCTGTACACAGGGCAGCTCAGCCCAGGATCTTGGAAGGTTCTGGATGCCGTTCCAGGAAGGTCCAAGGCTGTTCCTTCCTGCTATCTTGGCATCCCTAGAACCTTTCTTCTTGACTATTGAATTGTTCAGGAGACGGCAGAGAATGTATTGTCTATAGAGTGGATGTCACGGTGCCTATCAAATGTACAGTAAGTACTTGTTACACAACAGCCTCAAAAACATCTTGTGCCTTAAAAAATGATGAAATCTCCAACCCCAGAGCTAGGAGTTGTTAGCCTGTGCAGGAGAGATGTTCGTGAGAATCAGAGAAAGCACTTGAGAAAATCATAGTCTGGTGAGAGAGATGGACAGGGGTCCCCATGCAGGATTGAGATAGGGACTCTGGGTCGCTCACTTTGCTGCCTACTGTCTCTCAGGAACTATAGAGTAGTCCTCCCCTTCCATCTGCAGAAGCCAGGCTCTGAAATCTAATGGACTGGCAAGATGGCTCAGTCAGTGGATTAAGGGCACTTGTGCCACACCTGACAACCAGAGTTGGATCCACAAAACCCACATGGTGGAAAGTGAGAACCAACTCCAATGAATTGTCCTCTGACTTCCACATGTGTGCTGTGATACACACACATGCTCCCCACCTAAATAAATAAATAAATAAATAAATAAATAAATAAATAAATAATAAAACCAGCTAGGCCTGCGTGTGAATATGGATGCCATCTACTTACTGGTTCCTTAAACCCTGTTGAATAGCCCTCAACTCACCTGGAAGCTGGGGCAAAGAACCTTACATATTCCTTATGATTGGTAGAGAACATACACACCAAGTGTCTAGCCTAGCCTGGCTCCTATCCATAGTGCAAGATAAGAGAGGTTTCTGGGACGCAAGGGCGGGAGTTCCAGAGCCACCCCAGCTCTGCCGTGAGCTTAACGGCATCTTCGAGCCTCTGTAGTCTCTCTGATATGCTCTACAAGTAACAGTACTCCCCTTTTAAGATGGTCAGAGGATTGGGTGGGATTCTAGTATAAACAAATTAGCATGGTCCATGACACATGTGTGGAAAGCAAGAACCATGTAGGACCTGCAGACTGCCTGAATAGACACTTGTTCTAGGCCCAGTCTGATGGAAGCCCATGCTAGGATCTGGGTGGATGCACACTAGGATCACCACTGAAATTGCATCAGGGACACCAGGCCAGGTTGGCCTGGCTTCCATTGTGCCCCTAGCTTACTGCAACAGAGCTGAGATTGCTAGAGCCATGTGGGATCTCCCCATGAATACCAGGAACTGTCATGGGAGACAAGGATGCTGCTTCTAAAGCTGGCCAGTGCCATGAAACTCTACAAAAGCTAGGCATGGGACAAGGACATCAGTAGAGGCACTCAGAAGGGACTAACTGCCCTAAGGAAGGGTCTGAAGGTCCAGGGAAGAGGAAAATCCCTGGTGGAAAGTCTGCCTTCCATATGACATCTGCTGAGCCAATGGAAGAATTGGATACTTACATAGAAGAAGGTGGGGCCATGACGAAGACAAGATCAGAGGTCACCAGCTAGCAGGACATTTGTTAAGCACATGCTCCCTGTCAGCTTCAGGCTGAGGATTGCCACTGTTAACCGTGGACAGATGAGCTTGGAGAACAGTTTTCGTCTATTGAAACAGTAAAGCTGACTTGCTTGATTTTTATGTATAGATAAGGAAGAATAGCTTGAAATTCCTCATGACAAGAAAGAACTTAGAGGAACCCAGGGAAGAGCATATTTCTGAAAATAGTCCCTACTGCAAAATCTAGGGAAAGAAATATTTGTATAGCCTAATCACGTAGGAGAAAATAATACAGTGTGGTGGGATACACTTATAATCTTCTCACAAAGGAAGTTGAGGCAGGAGGATGTCAAGTCAAGAACAGCTTGGACTGCAAAGCAAGCTCCTGTATCAAGAAGAGAGAGGTTAGTTGTAACTTGTCTACCACTTGGGCAGCCATAAAATAATACCACGACTTGGCGACCTAACAGAGCTATAGTTCTTACGTGTTGGACATCTGAGACCAGGTGCTGGCGTGGCTGGGTTCTGGTAAGGTATCTCCTCTTGGTTTGCATATGACTTTCTGTGTCTGCACTTACCAGGTGTCAGGGGAAGAGGGATATAGAAAACCAAGGTCTTCAGTTTCTTCTTCTAAGGATGCTCTGCCCATCCTGTGATTCTTCTGAAAGCACTTCGATCACATGGTTCCTACCCTCTCGACCTAATCCAACTCTAATCATCTTCCAAAGCCTCCAACTCCAAATAGCTTCACACTGGAGACCAGAGCTACAGTGTGTGAATGAGAGAAGGACCCAGTTTCACCCATTGCATGACCCTTGTGGAAATGGAAAAGGAGCCTAAAGCTGTTGAGTGAAAGAGCATCAGGATAAAATAAAACGGCAAAGAACAGAGAGGTGGAAGGATGTGGGGAAAACCAAACAGAAGAGCAGAATGAAAAGCTACCAGATAGTAAACAATAGAACAGCAGTGTGAAGGCAAATGGGAAGAGAAACATGTAGAAACAGACAGGGACCCAGTACTGTACCATCTGGACCGATGGTACAGTACAGATGAGGTACTCAAAGATCTAATAGAAGAAAAAGTTGCTGAGCTAAGAAAGCTCTGCATATGTGAAATTGAAGGGGTTACCATCATGTCATGTAGAGACCCCACATAGGGACCCTTTACCTAAATAGATCTTAGTGACCTTAAAATTATAGGTAGGAGAAAAGATGAGGCATCAACACATAAAAAAACCAAGTCACCAATATATGAGTTCAAACTTAGACTAGCCTCAGACTTCTCTGTAAATGGAATGTCCAAAGAGAGTGGGTATCTTTTGAAGGAGAGAGGCTTTAAGAATTTTATAGTCACACACATGGTTATCAATGTGCAGATGAAAAAGAGGATTTAGAAAAACAGTTTTGAAATACATATTCCAGTGAACTGGTTGGGGAGTACATGTAAGCAAAGCACTCAGTTATAAGGAAGCCATAGTGTAAGATGATTTGCAAATGTTAAAGACAAGTGAATTTAAATTTGGGGGAATTTAATTATAAAAATTGAATGCATATGCTGAAATTATCCTAAATAAGGAAAGCATGAGCTTTTTTTTTTAAGGGACTGAAGGTATAGCTCAATTAGTAGAGTGCTTTCTAGCATTCATAGACCCAGGATGGGTTTGATCTCCAGCACTACGTGAACTGGGCATGGTGGTGCGTGCCTGTAATCCCAGAACTTGGGAGGTAGGATCAGAACTTCAACATCATTCTCATCTACACAGTGAGTTTGGGGCCAGCCTGGGCTACATAAATTCCTGTTTCTAAATAAATAAAGTTTTAAAACAAGACAGGAACTATTGAGTAACATAATAAAATAGTACAGTACTGGACTCAATACTTTGCAGGAAAGGTCTCAGCTGACCCTGCTTATAATGTGGTCTCAGACCAACAAGATCAGCCATGCCAGGAAGTTTATCAGAAATATGAATTCTTGGGTGACATCCCAAGCCTGCGGGAACTGAATCTCGGGAGTGGAACTCAGCAGTTGGTCTTTATTCTAAGGATCTGCCTAGGGGATCTGCTAAGTGGTTAAGAGTGCTTGCCGGTTCTTAAAGGAGTCTCGAATTCAGTTCCCAGCACCCACATCAGACAGGTCACCAACTGCCTGAAACGCCAGCTCCAGGGGATATGATGCCCTCTTCTGGCCTCCAGCTGCACCCACACACAAGAGACGCACACCCACACATAAATAAAAATGTCAAGATCTTTAACCAAGAGCTTCAGAAGCACTGGGTAAACTACCTTTTTCATTGGTAACAAACTTTAAAATCTCATTTTCCACTTGACCTTATTGGAAAATAATAGAATGTGCTGAGGATGGCAGAGCAGAAAGCTCATACACCAGAGAGCCAGAGCAGAAAAGAACAGCCCAGAAAGTGTGAAGCGTGGAAATGAAAATGATTTCTTAACTGCAGTTTGTATGTCCCTTAGCTGAAGTTCTTACTACTAAAAATATCTCGGCTTTTGGAATTTTTAGATTGTGGATATTTGCATATTATCATAATATATCCCAGGATGGGACCCAAGTCTAAGTATAAAATTCACTTATAATTCTACCATATATCCGATACATACATAAGTTCATATGCTATTTATAATGACTTTGTGTGTGACACAAAGATTAGGACACGGAATTTCCCACATGTGGTGTGTTGTTGTCTGGGCTGAAAAAAATTTCAGACCTTGGAGCATTTCAGATTTGGGGATTAGAAATGTTGGGAATGTAAAACCAAATCGATTAATGCAATAAAAGCATGTGGTATATATAATCTCCAGGTTAGAAGACAGAAACTGTCAGGTTCATTGTCAATAATCCAAATTACTAATGGTTTATTAGATATGTACCTCATCCATTCCTTATCTTTTCTTTTAGCTTTAGCCTGTCTTTCTTAGGGAACACTTTTTCCTACTCCCTTAAATAGATTAAAGTCCCTGTCATGGCTTTTTGCAATGCGAACAGCCTCTGTCTGTTTCCTTGAGCACGCCTACCATGGGTGCAGTTTTACATTTGTGCGGTGGTTTGATCGTCCTATCTCCTTTTCCACACAGCTTCTAAGGATGGGAACCTGACAGTTTGTGCTGAGCCATTCTCTAGCACAGTGCCTGTTAATGAATGAAAGTACCAGAACTTGTAGGAACGTGTCATTCGATACATGCAAACAAACAGAAAGCAGGACCTGACGGATCACTAAGAGCTTAATAACATTAATGCCAGGCAAACTAATAAAATGGTTTAATTAAATGTTAGAGTGATGCTTCTTAAACTTTCCCATGCATTAGAATGTTCTTGTTAAAATACAAATTTTTGGGCCCACCGGTTGAATTTTTTTCAGCAGATCTTGGGCAAGTCAAGAGATGATGCATGTCTGTCAAGATCATGTGGTCCTGATGATACCAGTCCAGAAACCACACTTAGAAGCTCCATGTTAGGAAATAGTTTCCTGTAGGTAAAAGGTACAATTCACAGTGCAGATTTGGGGGAGTGGGGAGGGAGAGCCAACAGAATCTCATGTCATTTAACCCAGACATAGAACTCAATTTGTAGATAAGGATGACTTTAGGCTAATCCTCTTGCCTCTGCCTTTCCAGGGCTGGCTGGCATGTACCCCATATACAGTTTATACAGAACTGGGGAGGTAACACAGGACTTCATACATGCTAGGCAAGTGTTCTAGTGACTGAACTTCATTGCTAGCCCTGTAGTAGAGATTTTGATCCAGGAACATATACCAAGCAATATTGTACCTGAATTAAAAAGTAAATTCAGGGGCTGGAGAGATAGCCTAGCGGTTAGGAGCCCCGACGCTCTTGCAGAGGACCCGGGTTTGATCCCCAGCACCCACATGGCGGCCGAGAGCCATCTGAAACTCCAATTCCAGGAGAACTCCAATTCCAGGGGAATCCGACACCCTCTTCTGACCTCCGCGGCATTGCACGACACGGGTGCACAGACTTGCATGCAGACAGTACATTCATACACATACAGAAATAAATTTAAAAAATAAAAAAAAAAGAGCGCCGACTGCTCTTACAGAGGACCCGGGTTCGATCCCCAGCACCCACATGGCGGCCGAGAACCGTCTGAAACTCCAATTCCAGGAGAACTCCAGTTCCAGGGGAATCCGACACCCTCTTCTGACCTCCGCCGCATTGCACGACATGGGTGCACAAACCTGCATGCAGACAGTATATTCATACACATAAAGAAATTACAAAAAAAGGAAATTCAGAAAGGCAGTGGAAAGGAAAGGGTTATCACAGGGTTTAGTTTTTGTCAGAGCAAACAGACATGTTTATATAGGATTTGAGTAATATAATTAATACAGTTGATCTGACAACTTTGACAGGAAGTAATACCCATACTTTTTCAGTATTCATGAGTCAACTACAAAAATGGTTTGACTACCAAAATTTCTAAAGCTTCCACATTGGGAGGAAAAAAGCAAAAGAAAGACTAAGCAACACTGCTTGTAGTAGACATGACGAAATGCTAATATCCTTAACCTACACAGAATTTAGTGATTTTTTTTTTAAAAGGAAAGCCACAAAAGAAAACCTATAGTTAATTAACAAGAAAAATAATCAATTTCCATAGAAATCAAAGAAATGGAAAATAAACCCACAGCGTAATCTAGCCTCCCCTGTCAGATATGCAAAGTAGAGAGACGACACTTTCCTGGGCTGCGGGGTGTGGAAACAACTGTTTCCACACCTCTCTGGGTGGGGAGATGGTGCTGTGGTTGTCAAAGGCATGCAGAATGCATGCCCCTTCCTCACCTCTTTATCCCGAGGAAATAATGCGCCAAGCTCCTAAGCAGTTATCTTTATTTTGGAGTCATGTGCCAAGCTAATGAGCCAATGTGCAAAAATCTCCGAAAGGATGTAGATCACAGCATTTTTTTTAATAAAGGGAAAATTTTTTTTTGAAACAATTTGAGTGTCCCTTGGTGGAAGGCGACTGGCTCAGCAAATTCCCAAGTCCCAAGGGAGCCATACAGTCGATAAAGGCAGTCCTGGAGATCAATACTTATTGATTGGGCAAGATGTCCACAAAGTATTGTCGATTGAATACAGCAGGTTACAAAAAGGATATTGATCAGGCCTGGCTAATTCAAGGCCACAGGAGCCAGACAAATGGCAGCAGCAGTGAAGGACCCCAGAGGACTGTGGAGGGAGCGTGGGGGCGGGGCTGGGCAGCAGGCCATGCCCTCCGGGAGACGCCCCTCTTGGTGTGGGATGGTTAGAGGACAGCAGTTTCTTTTTAAAATTTTGTGCTTGTATTTGTTAGTATTTTATTACTGTCCCCTAGTGAGTGATATTACATGAGACTTTTAAAATATTTATTATTTTTTATTTTATGTGTATACGTGTATTACCTGAATGTATGTAAATGCACATGTATCATGTAATGCCCATGGAGGACAGAAGAGGGCATCAGATCCTATGGAACTGGAGTTACAGACAGTTGTTAGCTGCCTTGTGGGTGTTGGGATTCTAATGTGGGTCTTCTGCAAGAATAACCAGTGTTCTTAATCCATGAGCCATTTTTCCAGCCCCCTACATGAGACTTTTTTAAGAAGGAAGAGTTTAGGCAGAACCTAAGGGCTATCTATCTATCTATCTATCTATCTATCTATCTATCTACCTACCTACCTACCTACCTATCCATCTATCTGGGATATATATGGGATATATATTGTCTATATATACGATATATATCTCTGATACATACATATATGTAGTCTAGTGAGGGGCCGGCAAGGCTCAACAGATAAAGCCCTTGGCACACAAGCCTAACCAACTGAGTTTGAGCAACACATAAAGGTTGAAGGAGAGAACCTACCTCACAGAGTTGTTCTCTGACCTCCACTCCATGCTCTGTGACACCCATGTACCCACATGCACACATCATACAATAATTAATTAGTATTAATTAAAGTCCAGTAAAGACTAAGGAAGAAGTATGGCCCCTGTCTTATGGATGACAAGGGATTGTGGATGTGACCTCTGCTGTGGGCTGGTAGACCGGTTGACTTCCAAGGTCAGCTTGGGACTCCTGAGCACCAGGGCTGGGCTGGAGCCACGGAAGCCTGTGTGTGCCAGGCACTATTATTCTTTTTAAAGATGCTTTTATTCTCTGGAAGTGCCACACATTTATGCAGTGTACGCTGGTCATCTCTATCCACTACTCCCTCCCTCCAACTCCCCCCACTGCAGCTCCTTCTCAGCTTCATGTCCTCTTTATTTCTGAGTTGTTGTTATTAATAACCCCCAAGGCCAATTAGGCTTGACCACAGGAACACGGGTGTGGGGCCATCAGGAGTGTGAGCAACTTACCAGCAACGACATTCCCAAAGGAGACTGACTCCCCTCTCTCAGCAGGCAGCACTTGCCAGTAATACCTCCTATGGGGCAAGGCCTTGAGGCCCCGTCTGTGCTGGGATTTTGTCTGGCTTATTCCTGTGCTGGTCTTGGGCAGGCTGCTATGAGGACCACAGCGGTGCATATCCAGAAGTCAGTATTTCATGGCTTTCCTTCCCATCCACCAGCTCTTCGGTTCTTTCTGACCCCCTCTTCCATGAAGTCCCCTGATTCTGGGATGGTGGGAGACTGACATGGATAACCCATCCACAGCTGATCTGTGTTCATGCATGGTACATTGATCAGTCAGGAGCCTCTGTGTTAACCCCTATCCACTGCAAAAAGAAGCATTTCTGACCAACATAGAGAATGGCATAAATCTATGGAAATGAGCATAAACTTAGAATGCAGTTTGACAGCATGACTGTTTAGCACAACAACAACAGTTGTTGCCAGGTTCCCCCTGGGCCTGGCATCTCCCCAGTTGTGTGGAGAGACGGTCAGTTAAGCTCCCCAGGTTTAGCAGTACTGTTCTAAGCATCTGACGTGCAGGTTCAGTCCTTGTACCAAATTATAAGATGGTCATATCGGGGGCTGGAGAGATAGCCTAGCGGTTAAGAGCACCGACTGCTCTTGCAGAGGACCCGGGTTCGATCCCCAGCACCCACATGTCGGCTAAGAACCATCTGTAACTCCAATTCCAGGAGAACTCCAGTTCCAGGGGAATCCAAGACCCTCTTCTGACCTCCGCGGCATTGCACGACACAGGTGCACAGACCTACATGCAGACAGTACATTCATACACATACAAAAATAAATAAAATTAAAAAAAAATAAGATGGTCATATCGCCTCCCTTTGCAGATAAGAAAACAGGGCACAGGGCTGTTCGGAGAACTGACAGAGGTTGGAGGCTAGAGAAATGGCTTCATAAAGTACTTGCCATGCAAGCATGAGTTCAAGTCCTCGGTCAATCCAAGTGCCGCATTGCAGGTCAACCCAAGTGCCGCATTGCATGCTTCTAATCCCAGATCTAGGGTCTCAAAGGTGTCTTAGCGTATGCTGGCCAGTTTTCTCTCAGTGAGAGAAATTTTTTTAAATTTTTAAATTTTTTGTCTCAATTTTTTTAAAAAAGGCAGAAAGCAATTGAGGAAGACACTCAGGTTTGACCTCTGGCCTCCATATAACAGCACACACACATGTATATTTGTAACACTCAGGTCTGACCTCTGGCCTCCATACAACAGCACATACACATGTGTATTTGTAACACTCAGGTCTGACCTCTGGCCTCCATACAACAGCACACACACATGTGTATTTATAACACTCAGGTCTGACCTCTGGCCTCCATACAACAGCACATACACACGTGTATTTGTAACACTCAGGTCTGACCTCTGGCCTCCATACAACAGCACATACACACACACACACACACACACACACACACACACACACATACGTGTGTATTTGTAACACTCCTGACACTCCGCACTCCCTCTACCGCCACAGACCTGTCAGAAGCTACACAGCTGAAGAAATCCAAGCCAGGACTTAAACCAGGCATTCCAGCCACACAGAGAGAGCTGATTGTGGTTGGTGGTCCTGAAACAAAGAGGAATTTGTTCTGGGGGGGTACCGGTGCTTCAGTGGGATGAGTGCCTCTTCTCACATCTCCTTCTCCTTGAACAGAAACCGGCAATTACACCTGTGAATTCTGCGGGAAGCAGTACAAGTACTACACGCCCTACCAGGAGCACGTGGCCTTACACGCCCCCATCAGTGAGTCCCTTCTCTGGATGGGGAATGGGGAGTCCTCAGGAGAGGCCGGGGCTGACCGCTGCTCAGGGCTCGAGAGCCTTGCTAGGGAAAGGGCCAGCAAGGTGGGAGCAGAGCTGCCAGGTGTCTGGGTCTGGCCTAGACCATGGGACTATACAGCTAGAATAGTCAGAATCCAGCAGGATCAGAGCCCTCCCACAGGGGCCCAGAGGCCTGGGCTGTCATAGACTGGGCATCAGCAGCAGGCCCTGTCCCCACCTCCTCCAAATACCTCCATGTTATGAACTTCCCGAGTCCGTTCCCATCCCCAGAGCCAGCATCCCTCCCAGGACGCAGCTTCTGTCTGAGCTGACCACAGCTTAACCCAGCCAATGCGCAGTGACTGGACAAGCCAGGCCCTCTGCTGCAGTGGTGGAAAGCTAAGGAGGCAGAAAGAGACCTAAGCTGGGAGGGAGGAGCCCTGAGAATGGGGGCCAGGGGTCATTGGCTTGCTGGTAACCCTGACTGCTCCTTATGCCTGCCCTGGCAAGGACAAGAAGGGCCCCAAGGACCCTCACCAGGGGTCATCTGGCCCTGCATTCTCTGGATGTATGCAGGCCTACCTGACCTGCCGGCTTCCTGAGTCTCTTTCTGCAGATTAGGGGCTTGGGGGGAGCTCCATCCCCAAATGTGTAGCAGCCTGATCCCCTCAGTCTTCCAGCCCTTCTATACAGGTGGAAGCCTAAATCGTGATGGGGCAGGGCTCACGTGGCCAGTGGGCAGCAGGGTGGGGCGTTTAGGGGCCCCTGCCAGTTTCACTGTTTGAATATCTCTCTGCAGAACTATGGGGATCTTCCTCTCCTTCTGAGATGGAAAGGGTTGGAGCAGGGGCAGAGGGACAGCTTACGAGAGGTCATGGTTTCTAAGCCACTCAGATCTGGGAGGTCCCTGACCTTCCATTACAGCGTAGGCAGCTGGCTTCCCTGAGAGTATCCCAGTGAGGGACAAAGGTGTCCAGAGCATGAAAGATGATGTTAACAGCTTTCCAAGGAACTCCTTCCTGCCTGACAGAGTGGCAGGGCTGAGGGGCACCCCCTTGGGTAGCACATTCAGCCCTAAGGCCAAAGACTGGGCCTTGGTTCATATTCTGGCTTGATGTCCAACTGCTTTGACCCCTTGCCTGATGATCTCCTTTACTGGGCCCAAGTTTTCCATCTGAAAGAATTCTTGGTGTCTTTCTAGCCAGGAATCTAAACTCCTGACATCTGTAACAGGAGAGGACCTTCAGGTAGGCTGCTTCTATAGTCCCAGTGCCTGCTCTGTAGTTGGACCATGTGTGGAGAAAGGGTCAGAGGTTCTGCTGGTTGGGTACCACCTGGTCCATCTGGTGCTGCCCCCCGTGCTGCTGCCAAAGGCATCAGGACTATTGGCAGTTGCTGCCCCATGCCAAAGAGGATACTACCCAGAATCCACTTAGAGAGAGGTGTTGCTTGCAAGAACAACCAGCAAGGCACATTGATAAGGTCATGGTGTTAGGAAGACAGGAGCTTGCCTTGAACCCCACCAGAACGCTACAGGCTGGCCCCCCTTGGCACACAGCACCATAAGGGGAGCATCCCTTGCTCCCTAATTTCTTTTCTTAACATCCTGCAGCTTCCCTGAGGAAGGGCTGCACACTTCTCTGTTTTTCTGCATCTATTTTTGGCATAAGTTTCATGGATGTCCACTGGAGTCTTCAAAGGGTTTTAGAATCCCCTGTTAACAATGTACAGGGATGGCTTTCAAGGAGCCTAGGGCTGGGTGTGAAGGCATCAACAGGAGGTATCCAGGGCCAGGCCTGTGTCCTCTGGTCTGGTGAGAGTCCAGAAGAGCATACGCTGATTACAGAAGTTCTTACAAGTGGAGTGAGTCTCCTGTGTACACCTGAGTCTGCTTTTGATTTCACTCACAAAACATTTTTAAGACCCATATTGCTCTATGTATCAGTTTCTCTTTCTTACTGCCGACTAACCCCACTGTGTGAACATCCCATCGCTTACCTGTTCACCTGGGTGGTTTCCAGCTTTAAGCTGTCACAAAATCAGCTACTGTGAAGTGCTTGTGAGAAGTGTGTTTGTTCCTCAGAGCTTCTGGGTGGTGGGTTTGTTTCATTTTGTAGGAACTTACAAACCACCTTCCAAAATGTCAGTAGTATCTTACCCTCCCCAGGGTGTGCCTCAGTTGTTGTGACAGCTTCACGTTCTGGGGCACGGAGTACAACTGGCTGTCTGCTTCCTGCTGTTCTGGGGTGTGGAGAATAGTGTCTTGTAGTGGAATTGACTTCTATTTCCTTGGTGACTGACGATGTTCAACATCTTTGCATTGACCTACTATCCATTTCCGTGTTTTATTTTGGAAAATATTTAAGTTGTTTTCCCCTTTTGGTTGTTGTGGGGTTGTCTTTGTATTAGTTGTTAGAGTTTTTTGTCCATTCCTGTTGGTTCACATTCTTTTTTTTTTTTAATTTATTTCGGTATGTGTATGAATGTACTGTCTGCATGCAGGTGTGTGTGTGCACCCGTGTTGTTCAATGCCACGGAGGTCAGAAGAGGGTGTCGGATTCCCCTGGAGTTTCAGACGGTTCTTAGCCGCCATGTGGGTGCTGGGGATCAAACTCAGGTCCTCTGTAAGAGCGGTCAGTGCTCTTAACCTCTAGGCCATCTCTCCAGCCCCCCCCCTTTTTTTTTAATTTTTTTAGGTTCACATTCTTTGTCAGATATGTATGTGGTGGGTATTTGCTCCAAGCCTCAGCCAGGCCTGGCGCTTTTCATGCAGTGCCTGTGGGTGAGCTGGTGATTTTCACTGATGAAGCATAACTTACCTTTTTTCTGCGGTTAGTGCTTTTTAGGTCCTTACTCAGGGATGTCCTTGACTATCTCATAATGGTGATCATGTCTTCCTTGTCTTTTAGAAGAGTTAGATGATATTAACTTATACACTAACTGTGACAGAGCTGGGATATGAGCTGAGTGGTGTTTTATTCTGTACACACCTGGTTGTTCCGACACCACTGGCTGGGATGCTCTTTCCTACCAGTGCCTTGGTACCTTTATTAACTTAAGTTGACTCTATGTGAAGAGTCCCTGTCTTTTCCACGCATCTGTTTTTCTGTCTTCATAGCATTTCAACATGGTCTTATTTATGATAACTTTTTAGATAGTCTTAAAATAGTTCTTAAATTCTGTACCTCCTATTCTTCTTTACAGAATATGTAGTTCATCCAGGAACTTTACTTTTCCACATTTTAGAGGCTTGCCAATTTCTACCCAAAAAAGAAGCCAGTTTAGATTTTTTTTTGGGGGGGGGGATGACATCCAGTCTGTGAACAGATCTGGGGAGCACTGGCTTTGCAGAGGTTTCGCGTCTTCCAGTCCATCCATGGCCATGCTAGGTCTCTGGGACTCTTGGGCTCCTCTAGTTTGTCTCAGTGAGTGTGTACTTTTCAAAGTCTGAACACTTCTGTCATTAAGGTAGCTTTGTGATGTCATTATAACTCTTAAACTTAATTATCCAGTTGCCACTGTTACATACGAACAAGTAGCATTTTGCATCCTGGATTTGGATCATGCAGATTTGCTGAATGCTTATTAGTGCTTGTAGGACTTTTTGTGGATTTTTAGAGGTAGCCCTTATATGTGATAAGGTCATATGCTAATAAAGACAACTCACTTCTTCCCTATCTGCGTGCTTTTTGTTATTTAGGGGGGGTTGTATTCTTCATGGTCCTGTTTTAGGACAGTGTTGAATAGAAGAAATGAGCAGGTATCTCTGCCTTGTTCCCCATCACAGGGTTCAGTTTCTCACTGTTTGGGGGCATCATTTTCATCATTAGCTATTGTGTTAGCTGCAGCAGGTTTTCCTGTGTGCCCTCGTCAGCTCAGGCTGCTTCTACTCAGAGTTCATGCAAAGTGGTCACTGTAATTAGTGTTACGTGACTTTGTCCTTACTTCTGTTGGAGATGATGGTGTAGATTCTTACCTTTTTTCTAGTGCAGTAAATGGCGTGAAGTTTTTAATGAGTCATCATGCCTGTACTTTATTAAAATACATTAAGAATATTAGGAAGTCAGACTGTGAAGTGAAATGAAGAAAATGAAAGTCGGACTGTGAAGTGAAATGAAGAAGACATTGGGATGTCTCTTCTTTGCCTAAACAACAGTCCCATCTTTAAATTTTCTTTTTAAAGATAGCATCTACTTAAAATACACAACTTGGGGGCTGGAGAGATAGCCTAGCGGTTGGGAGCTCCGACGCTCTTGCAGAGGACCCGGGTTCGATCCCCAGCACCCACATGGCGGCTAAGAACCGTCTGTAACTCCAATTCCAGGAGAACTCCAGTTCCAGGGGAATCCGAGACCCTCTTCTGACCTCCGCGGCATTGCACGACACGGGTGCACAGACCTGCATGCAGACAATACATTCATACACATACAAAAATAAATAATAAAAAAAAATACACAACTTGATGTTTGTAGACATACATGCATACAGACGTATATGCATATCCTGGGAAGCTCTCACCCCAGTAAAGTTTTGCTGGGCCATCTAAATTACTTGAAGAGCCAGGGTACTTTTGAACAATGACTTTGCTTTCAAGGGCACGTTTTCTGCTCACTAATGTATAAAATTTCTCACGATTTTCCCTGACATTTAGTTACACTCCCCAAAACTCTTCCAAGAGCAGGGAACTACAATCCTAGATTAGCAAAGCGTCCCATAGTTGAAGAGTGGGGTATTAATATGGTCTTTAATCAAGAAAGTAAATATTTCTAATGACTTAAAAAAAAAAAACCAAAACACCATTAGTAAAGTATGTTATTATACAATAAAGTGCCAATCATTTAAAGTATAAGACTTGGTAAATTTTTGTCCATAGGTGCACCAAAATTCAGATAAGGAACATAAACCCACAGTGACCCTGTGTCTTTTGAAATCCCTTGCTGACCGTGCTCCTTACCTCCACTGGTCACCAGTGTGCTTGATATCACTGTTGATGAATTTGCATTTTCAACATACATGGACTCTTAACAGTATGCATTTATTGTTGAGGGACAATCTGGATGTTGCTTACTATAATAGGCTTGGCATTCATCTATGTTTGTACGCATCAGTAGTTCATTCCCTTCAGTTAATGAATGCAGGCATACATCACTTAAAGACAGACACACATTCTGAGATGTCATTAGGTTATTTTGTTGGGCAAGCATCAGAGAGTGTAACTTACACCTATAAGATGTTTGCACTAAACTGTATAATCTAATGGGATCACCACTGTATACAAGGTCTGTCATTAACCAAAGTATTACATGGCAGATGGTCTGGATAGACACTGTCCAGTGTTTTAGCTGCCTGCTTTTGAATGGCTGTTTGGATTGTTTCTGTCTTAAATCTAATGCAAATATCAGTATATGGAAAAGTGTTTACATACAGTAGGATGGCTGGATTGTATGGTAAGTGAATTTTTAGTATCTAACAATAGCTACATGGTGAGACCTTATGTGCAAGCAGAGGACCTAAGTGTGGATTCCAGTGCTGGGGTAGGAGAGAGACATGTAGATCCCAGGGGCTTACTGGCCAGCCAGTGTAGCCAAAGCAGTGAGCTTCCGGATTCAGTGACAGACCCTGTCTCAGAACAACAACAGAAACATGTTGCAAAGGAAGAATTGATAAAGACATCTGAGGTCAGCTTCTGACCTCCATATATGTATGCATAGGTGAGTGTACTCACACACACACACACACGTGCACACACACACACACACACATAACACAGAATAGCCACTGTTATGTCATTTTTCACTCCAACCAGTACTATGCTTGTCTTGTAACATCCTTGTGTTTGTTGTGTTGGAACAATGGTGTTCCAGGGAATGACTTTCAGAGACAATTTCCGCCCCTTCCATTTTCTGAAGAATTTCTATAGAATTGCAGTTGCTTTCTATACATGTTATAGAACTAGAAATTCAACATTGATGCCATCAAAACTTGAATTCTCTTTGTAGGAAACTGAATTTTAAAAACGTATTGCAAGCTGGGCATGGTGGTAAATTCCTTTTAAACCCAGCATTCAGGAGGCAAAGGGAGGTAGATCTCTGAGTTCTAGGCCAGCCTGGTCTACTTACTGAGTTCCAGGCCAGCCAGGGCTATATACTGAGACCTTCTCTCAAAGGGAAAAAATGGATTCCATGTCCACATTTTTTGTGAATTAATCATTTATATATTTTAATTGATTTCTTAATTAATTCCATAGTGGCCAAATACATATATCGTGTGTGATTTCTAGTCTTTGACATTTATTGAGTAATGTTTCACAATTTATCATATGTCTGGTCTCTCTTGCTGCATGTTTCATGTTCATTTACCCATAATTAACTAATGAATTCATTATATGTACATGTAATAAATACGTGATGTATCTTGTGTCCATTAGGTTGGTCAATAACATTCACATTTCTGTGCAACTTTTTCAACTTTTCAAATAGAAATTAGTTTGTCTTATCAAGAACTAAGAGGACAATAGTAAAATTCTCACCTATGATTCTAGACTTTTCCATTTCTCATTTAAGATCTGTCCAGTTTTGACTCCTCTTATTTAAAGGTCTACCATTAGAATCATGCAGTAGTATTGCTATCTTGATGAACTGACTTTTTGAAATGTTACAGTGCTATCTCTTGTAACAGTTCTTCTGAAATCTCCATCTTGCATTATAGCTGTTACAGGAATGTTTTAGTGTTTCTTTAGTAGATGTGTTCCATGCTTTTGTTTTCGTCTGTTTGTATCATTATACTTGAAGTATATGGGTAAAGTTAGTTCTTACTCCTTTATCTACTGTAGTATTCTTTGCCCCCTCCTTCTTTTAGAATATTTAAAATTTTTAGTTTAGATATCAAATAAAAATGCAACATACGGTCATTGCATAATAAATTTAAACATGGAAGAAGGCAAAAAATAACTCTTTTCCTTTTAACTGATCTGCTTATTCCATTTACATTTAATATAGCTTATTGTTAGGATTGGATTTAATTTGCCATCACAGTTTTCTGTTTGCCTCATTTCACTCTTATTTCTTGCCTTCTTTGGTACTAATCAGGTATTTTTAGTTTATTAACATTACTTCAGTCTGTGATTTATCATGTCCCTCTTTGATGTATTATAATCTATCATAAATTTAGATCATAGCACATCTAATATTAAAAATCCTACTATAGTGTATTTCTCATCACAATCCTCCTGTTCTTCATTCTGTACCTAAAGTACACGGACAACTATATATGTTATAAACTCAACAGTTACTTCTAGCTTTAAAGAGTAAACCATCTCTCCAAGTAGTTGAGAAATGAGAAAGTGTATCTTATATTTACCCAGTATTTACCATATTTTGTGCTTTTCTGTATGTAAATCTGAATTCCGCCAATTATTTTTTTTTTCCCCTTATTCTTGAAGAGCTTACTTTCACATTTTTTACATGGCAGGTCTGTTAGTGAAAGATTTGCTCAACTTAAATTTTTTATTTCACCTTTTTTAAAGATGTGTGTGTGTGTGTGTGTGTGTGTGTGTTTGCATGAATACATATGAATGTGTGAGTGGATACAATACATGTGCCTGTGTGCATGAAAAGGTCATCTGCTCCCCAGAGCTGAAGGCACCAGTTTGTTACATGATTGCAGGGGTCTGAACTCTGGTCCTCCTGATTGTCCATGTGCTCTTTTGTTTTTTTTAATCTTATTTATTTATATGTGTATGAATGTACTGTCTGCATGTAGGTTGGTGCACCCATGTCGTGCAATGCCACAGAGGTCAGAAGAGGGTGTCGGATTCCCCTGGAGTTAAAGATGGTTCTCAGCCGCCATGTGGGTGCTGGGAATCAAACCCGGGTCCTCTGCAAGAGCAGTCGGTGTTCTTAACCCCTGAGCCATCTCTCCAGCGCCCACCACATGTTCTTTTCTACCAAGCCATTTCTCTAGCCCCTTCCCTTCCCTTTTAAAGGACATTTTCTCTGAAATTTCAGCTTGAGAAATTTTTCTTGGAGCATTTAAAAATGTCTTTCCTTTATCTCCTGGTTTATGTTGTTTCTGATAAGAATCTGGAGGTCATCCTGGTTGACTTTTTTTTTCTTCTATATTTAACGTATCCTCCCCTGCCCCCCCCTTCTCTTTCTCTGATGGCTTTTAAATACTTCTCTGTAATACTGGTCTTTCACAAATTGATTGTTATGAATTCTCTTACCTGAGGTTCACTGAGCACCTTTGATCAAGAGATGTGTCTTTCTTCCCTAATTTCCCTTTCCTCTTGTCTTTAATCATATAGTTATTAAATGTCTGATAGTGTTATAGGCAACTGAAGCTTTATTTTTTCAGTCTTGTTTTCCCTGTGTTTCAGTTTGCATTATTTTATGGCCTCTGCCTTCAAATTCACTAATTTTTTCTTCTGCTGTATCTAATTTCTGCAAATTCTTTTTATAGCCTCCATTGCTTTATTTTTAATATTCATGCTCTTCTTTAAACCTTTAGCCATATTTACATACTTGTTTTAAGGTCCTTGTCTCATAATTCCATCATCTTTTTTTATTTCTGTGTTTCTTTTGATTGGTTTTTCTCTTGAGTTTTAACTGTATTTTCCTGGTCCCCCCTCAAAACTGATAACTTATTTTGTGCTGTATATTGTTGTAGGCTTCCCTCGATTTTGTTTTCTACCTTTGAAGAATGGTGCCTTTGTTCCAGTGGGCAGTTAATTGTCTTACAGGTCAACTTGATACTTGACCTATAAGTCAACTTGATACTTCCAAGTCTTGTGTTTAAGCTGGGTCAGAGCAAGTCCAGAATTGTTCCTATTCTGGGGTTACATAGCTCTTCTAAAGCATGATCTTTCTGGGTCTCACCCGAATGTGTGACTTACTCCTCAAGTCTCCTCTCTGGAAGGTGGAATCTCAAGGATCTCCTAATGCTATGCATCCTCTGAGTCTTCATTTGGATCACAGCCTTTGCCCCCCAGCTACCTTAACTGTTTTCTCCTGTGCTTTTCAAAAACTCACTCTGTATAAATGAGTTAGGTAGAATTCAGCTAAAGACTTCAAGGAAGCCTGGCTGTACATTTCTAGAATGCTTTCTTGGCTCAGCTCTCTTCTCTGTTACTCTGACCTGCAAATTTTAGTCACCTCAGATGTCCCTTTTGTCCTCTGGGCCTGTCTCCACATTCCCTGAGCAGACCATCTCTGCAAAAGAACTTGGAATCACCTGGGGCTCACCAGGTCTGCCCTGTGGATGCCATCACCCATTGCAAACTGCTTTCTTTGTCCAGCCTTCCATTTGGATAACAGAGACCTAGGCCTGTCCCACTCAGTACATCACAGCCAGAAGTTCTCTTCCCGGGATAAGAATCCACAAAAATTTCCCAGCTCAACTCTTCTGCCTCATCCTTCCCCTCATTTTACACTCTGAATACATGATTCCAGGGGCCTTGAACTCACCTTTCTGCCTTACAGGGTTTCAGAGTCAAGCCCCTCCCCCCGACTCTACCCTCTTACTAATACTTTTCTCAGAATTTTTTTCTACCTCAGTTCAGTTTTCAGATTTGTACAAAGAGGAGGTTGCATTCTATCATTATTTAGGGCCCTTATGTGCAAAAAAGCTCATGTATTTCTTCCAAGGAAGTCAGCCACTCCAAGTATAAGCCCAGCTAGCAATTCTGCTGTGATGGCGCTCCATGTAAAGTCAACAGTGAATCAAACTATTAGGTGACGTGAGTCGGGATCCTGCTCAAGCTCAATGCACTGAGCGACCTTGAAGTGGAGCCAGACCTCCCTGAGCCTCCATGACCCCATCTGTCTTATACCTTAGGGCAGTGGGTGGGGTGAGAATAGCTCCATTATGTCCTCTCCTGAGCACCCTGGCTTGGATGCCATCTACTTCAGCATTGTGAGTTTCACTTTCCTGGGCACTGATGTGTCGATTCATAGATAGTATGATTTGAATCTCCCCTGTGTTTCATTCAAGTAACGGGCCCTATACTTAGTGCATGAAGACGGAGAACAAACTGGGCAGGTCCTGCTTTGGGGGAGCATATAGACTTGTAAGGAAGGAGACTGGATCAAAGATTGCAACATGCATCTTGTTGGCAGTCAGTTCCCGGAAGGAAAGAGGTGATGGGATGCACAGGTGGCCAGGAAAGGTAGCTTTATAAAAGATGTGCTGCTTCCCTGCAGAGCCATGGCTCAAGAATTTGCAGGAAGAATGTTCCAGGGGCTGGAGAGATGGCTCAGTGGCTAAGAGCACTGACTGCTCTTGCAGAGGACCCAGGTTCGATTCCCAGCACCCACATGGTGGCTAAGAACCGTCTTTAAGTCCAGTTCCAGGGGAATCTGATACCCTCTTCTGACCTCCTCGGCATTGCGTGACACGGGTGCACAAACCTACATGCAGAGAGTACATTCATATACATACAATAATAATAATAAAAAGAATGTGCAAAGGCCATGAGCTTGAAAGAGAACAAGTTTTACAGGAGGTGAGGAGGTGAGGCCATGAGGGGCCTAAGCAGATGCTGGAGAGGTGATAAGGCCCAGACAGGGAAGCTAGAGCAAGCAAGTGATGGCCTGACTTTATTACAGCACATGCCTATGGGCATCCCTGAAATCCCTGCCATGGGTAATCCCACCACAGCAGGAAATTAGCAGTGAATCAGTTCCAGAAATGACTGTGCAGGAGAGGATACAGGTGTCAGGAAAACAGCTTGCCCCGCTGTTGATCGGGGACTCTCTCTGTGTCCTTGGGCACCATCTCCAAATGTTGCGGGTCAGTGCCTCAGGGTCCACAGAGGGATCTATGATATTCATAGACCTCCTTGAGTTGCTGGCTGGCTTGAGATCCTGTCTCATCCAGACCTAACTTCCCGTGTGGCCCTAAGAAACTCAGCCCACCTGGCTTTGGCTTCCTTGTCTCAACAGTACACACACTATTGATTTCCACGTGAGGACCAGTTACTTTTAGGGTGTCTCTGTGGCTTTCTGTGAGAAGTCTCACAAAATCCCTGTGGGGCTTTCTGCTCAGTGAGGATCGTCTCTTCTCATCAGTGGAGGGAGGCACTTCTCTAAGGCCCTAGAGAGAAGTACAGATCCCAGGACTATGGAGGCCAGAAGCCATAGAGCTGGGCTTCTACGGTGCTCGGATCTCTCCACCCTTACTCTGGGCCTGATGGTGAGACTCCGTCGTGCTCCCCAAGTTGTTCTTCCCATACGGAGCCAGTGGAAAAGTCAGAGATGGTCTATGGGTGCCAGCCCAAGGTTGAAGATAGAGGTTTATTTTGAGGTAACAGTGAGTGGAGAAACTATCAGATGAACTGTCCTTTCAGTTTAATGTGCCAGAAAGAGTGAGGAGGGAGGGAAACAAACATGTGAAGTTACCTTTCCCATCCAGACCTCTCTCTACTCTCTAGTCAGAAAATGAGAGTCCAGAAGTTGAGGGCCTCCCTCAGATGGGGGCCCTGGGGATGTCACCTCAGCCAGGTTGGGGCATGTTAGGGAAGCCATGGCTCAAAGACTCCCCTCCTCTGGCACTTGCCTTCTTCCTGCTTCCTACTTCCTACTTCCTGCTTCCTGCTTCCTGCTTCCTGCTTCTTGCTTCCTGCTTCCTCGGCTTCCCAGTCTGTACTAGAAATGAGAAGAAGCTGAGAGCCAAGAGCCTTTCATCATGTCCTCTGACGTGACAGATCTGAGTTTCTGATGCCCAGGACAGACATTGTCTTGAGAGCAGGACTATAAGGAGGCCCCAGAGAGGCAGGAAGCTGAAGCAGCTCAGAACAGCGACCCAGGCCCTGGTCAGCGGTGGGGCCCTCTGGAGAGAGTGCTTGCTCCCCTGAGTCCTGGGATCTCGTCACTTCTCTGCCTGGTCCCCTGCCTTCCATCGTAACTGTAGGCCTTACATGGTCTCTGGGTGGGGGGGGGGCAAGCCATATCTGCTTCTCTTTTGTAATTGGGGAATGGGCTAGGTTAGGGTCAGGCTCAGGGGAATATTGCCCCCACCAAGACCACCAAACATGGAAACCGCCTGAGAATCTGAGAATCTACCCGGTCTCAGGATGTGGCTGTATAGAGCATGCAGGTGAGGCAGGCTGCTCAGACTTCATAGGGTTGGCAGTCAGGGAACTGCAAAGTTCCCAGCCCATGTCCACAGGATGCTACCAAGCCCCCCTCCCTTCCTCTACCCCACGAGTTATCCCCAGAAGTCCTGCCTGTCTGCTTTGCACATTACTTCCAATCCAGACTAACATTGGAGGAAAAGACTGAGGAGCCAACATGCTAGAAAATGTGTTTCTTTGGGTCTGAGGTAATGAGTCCAAATGCCCCAAGCCTGAGTCATAGGCTAAAGTCTCAGACACTCAGACACTGAGCTGGTCAGAGAGGATGATGACCTAGGGGTAGGCTAGCATGCCTTCCAGGTAGCTCTGAGCATGGGTTGTGGGGGTGGGGGTGGGGGGGGGGGGGTAGATCCAGCTTCCTAAGGGAGAAACTAGGGAAAGTTCTAAACTCCCAGGGGTTCTGAGGCTCCTGGTGGGAGCTTGAGCGCTTGTCCTCTGTGGAATGAGGCAAGTTGGGCAGAGATGTCCGTAAGCAGCCATTTAAGAACCTGTGGCCTGAGAGGCCACTCACTTGGCAGGCTCCCAGGGCCCTCAGGGACTGAGAGCGTGACCCTCTCAGGTACTGCCCCCGGGTGGGAGCCACCGGAAGATCCAGACACGGGCTCTGAGTGTTCCCATCCAGAGGTCACCCCGTCTCCGCGCTTCGTGGCAGCGAAGACCCAGACGAACCAATCGGGAAAAAAAGCTCCGGCCTCCGTGGTCCGATGCACCACCCTCTTACACCGCACCCCTCCAGCCACCCAAACTCAGACGTTCCGCACTCCAAATTCGGGATCTCCAGCAAGCAAGGCAACTGCAGGTACCAATGGCTCCATTACCCATGCATCCTTGGCTCTCTGCCCACCACCTGCCACAGCTGTTCCCCTGCAAGAACAAGAACGGAGGTCCCATCATGCTTTGGGACAAATTGGGGCTTATGGCCTCTGGCAAGCTTTGTGACCCAGGCAAACCACCAGGTTTCGGCCCCTCCATCAAAGGGTTATACAACAAAGGTTGCAAACATTTTTTAAAGTAATACAATATTTTTCCAAAATTATGGCCTGGTGGGTGGGGGAATCTATTTTATTTGGCCTTTACAAAGTTTAAAAGCTTTTAGAAAATTAATGGGCAGTGTTTGAGCATGAGACGAGATGACCTAGAACTTTGGGCTCCTTGGATGTGTTGAAACGTCAGGTCTGGCTCCTGGGCCTAGTTCCTGCAGGGTAACAGCCGGTGT
Source organism: Rhizomys pruinosus (assembly GCA_009823505.1). Taxonomy (NCBI): domain Eukaryota; kingdom Metazoa; phylum Chordata; class Mammalia; order Rodentia; family Spalacidae; genus Rhizomys; species Rhizomys pruinosus. Next base: position 1,550,817 of record VZQC01004008.1, read on the forward strand.
CTCCTTCATAATTGGTGCCTGTGTATCCTCTTGCTGCATAGCCCTCACCACACCCCACCGCATCCAGCCACAGCAGTTCCACGGCAGGCTTCCTGTCTCATCACGATCACACTGTTCTCTGTGACCATCAGCCCAGCTCATCCATTTGTGCCACCTGCCTGGATCCCCTGGCATGAGCTTACATTGTCAGCTTTCAGAAATTACCTCAAGTTCACTCAGCACAAAGCTGCTCTCCACAGAGCAAGCTGGCTAACTGGAGCTCTCTCTCTCTCCTTGGCCTTCCTCTACTTAGAACTCCGCAGCATGAAACCCTCCAGGAGGTAGAGGCCCGGTGGCAAACCAGAGGATGCCTGCTCTAGAAGTTCCTAGGTCCATGCCATAAAAGGCTCTGGCTTGAAAGGGGTGACTGGGCAGTAAAGTCCACAGTGGTCATTTCCTCCAGAACATGATAAAACCTACTATGTGCTGGGCACCAGCTGCCAGGAATCTGGGGACTCAGACTTGCATGAGAACAACCTTGAGCCACCTACTGACTATGATGATGCTACACTTCTGGGGCCGTGGTCCCCTCCAGAGGTCAAAGCCATCCATTAAACATGTAGAGTGATCACACTGACAGGTCAGGCGTAGGAGCCACTGGGGTCGTTTGCTGACTGGTGACCTGGCTGGGTAATTAGCTGTGCTTGCCTTTCCTCTGGTCAGGAAGGTATTTTGAGACAGCTGTGGTTGTATGGCTTTGGTCTCCCCAAAGAAGGAGAGCTAGTTGACTTTGAAGTGTAGGTTTTTAAGGAGCCTTGTCGTGACAGTGTGTTTCTCGCAGCAGTCAGGAGGCTGAAGCAGGATAGCTCAAGCTCTGCTTGGGCTACAGAATGGGGACAAAAATGGGCAATGTAGTTCCAATCTCAGATATAAAAAAGAGGCATAGTAGAGCCATTGCCCAGGCCGTAGAAAGTCCAGGGGTTCCATCCTCAGTACCACCATGGTCTCCTTTGTCATCTTCATTGGCTCATAAAACTAGTAGACTCGTGGCTTTCCGTTCTTGCTCCTGTCTGGTGTGGTATATGGCAGCCTTTGAATATCACCGTCTTCAAGCAAGTGTCCCGTAAGCCACAGGCATGCCAGTAACTACCTCTGTGGACCTCAGAAGCCCTGTGGTGGAGCCCACAGGGTTTACCAGCTGGTGGAGTCAAAGGGTACCAGGTTGGCAACAGAAGGTGGCAGGGCCGTGAAGTACACGTGAGAGGTGGAAGCTGTCACTGCTGTCATTCTGGAGGACACAGCTCTCTATGTGTGTGCAAGCAGGCATGTGTGTTTCCAGCCAGAGACACTTACAGGAGGAATGACTGTTGGGAGTTTGCATCCCCAGCTAGCAGTCTTATTGTAGGACTTGGTAACTTGGGTTTTGCTAACACCTGCCTGTTTCTCTGTGGGCTCAGGGCTAAGGTGAAGGGAATTGCTTGCGGTCCCAGAGCTGCTTACAAATGGGGGTGGGGGGGATTTGTCACTAGGCTAAACCTAACTTTACCTTGACAGGCTAGGATCTCATCTAGGCCCAGGAATTTGACAGCTTCACTCTGTCCTCTGCTTTTCCTACTGTGAAATGGGTATGACCATGTAGCCTCATGGTGTTGGGAGGATTAAAGGAGACAAGAATAGAAGGCTCTGACCCTGTGACGGTAGGCACGCTAGAGTGAGAGTACCTCACTCTCCACAGACAGCAAATGAAGGGTCCTCTGCCCCCTCACATTCTGTCTGCAGGCCCTTAACTTAGTGGCTAAGATACAGAAGACGGCCTGGTCCTTGTGGCATCTGTAGCCTCTGTAGGCTGTGGGAGGCGTCGGGGTGTGAGCGAGGGAACTAAGCAGGCCTGTGGGAGCCGCCTCTGCCTCTTTCCTCCCTCTTACCTATGGCCCGCAGAGCCAGTCCCAGTGCTGCTGGGTAGGGTAGGCCTGGGAGACTGGTCCTCCGAGTGAGTTCCCAGAATCACCATCTCAGAGGATATTACACAGCATTATATTTAAAATGAGGTTCTGCCAGAAACCCTGGTACTTTAGAGGCAGTTCTTCCTGCTGGTCAGGTGTCTCTGGGCCTCTGAGAAACTTGTGCAAGTTATTTCTCCTCATTAACAGTATGGAGTCTGGGGCTGGAGAGATGGCTCAGCAGTTAAGAGCACTGACTGCTCTTGCAAAGAACTCAGGTTTAGTTCCCAACACCCACCTGGTGGCTAACAGCCATCCTTAACTCCACTTCCAGGGGATCCAGTGTCCTCTCCTGCCCTCTATGGACATTGCATGACACGGGTACACTTACATACACACGGGCAATGCACTCATAGACATGAGCATTCCAGACTGGTTTGTCCCCTGAGACCTTCATCTCCTGGACCAGCCATGCCCTATGGTACCCAGAACACCATGGAAAAGCTCCATTATATTCTGCATGTGAGGTTGGGATTATAAGTGTGGTTTCACTTGGTTGGACCCCATCTCTACATTGTGGGGTTTCCAGAAGGAGCCTAGGAGAGGATGAGCTTTGGAGAGGGGGCTAGACTCCTCTCGGAGGAGCCAGTCATCCCTCCCTGCATGAGCTCAGATCTTCCTCACCTAATCATTGGTCTTACAGGAACAGTTATGAGGCTACCCTACCCTTCGTCATCATGCCCTCTGCCCCAGGACACTCTGGGTGCCCAGGGCCACCAGGTTCTAGAGCTGGAATCTGCTACCTGAGCCTCCTGCTAGATCAGAGCTAACCCCAGGAAACAAGTTGTCGTCTTCCTGTCCCTGTTCCTTTGTCGGGCTGTGGCAGCAGAATCTACTATAGGGAGCAGTAGCAGAGGGTGGGTTCAGTTGACTTGGCATTACACAGATGGCCCTGGTGTCAAAGATGGGGACCTGTCCTGTTTACCATCTGCTGGATTCCATTTATGTGTCTTTGCCCAGGTCATGCGGCACCACACACACACACACACACACACACACACACACACACACACGCAGTATCAGGCACTACCCAGGTTTCTTAGGACCTAGGGGGTGTGATTTCTCCAGCAGAGACCTACCGTCTACCCCTTCCTGCCAGTTGAACTGACCACTCCCCATGGCATATTCTCTCTCTCTCTCTCTCTCTCTCTCTCTCTCTCTCTCTCTCTCCTGCTCCCACCCAGCAGAAAGCGCTTTCAGTCGGAGAGTAGAAGGCAAAGCACAAAACCACTTTGAAGAAACCAATAGCAGCTCACAAAACTCCAGCGGTGAGTGTGCCTGGGATGTGACCTGCGACAGTGGCCTGCGTGGCACTGTCAAGCCTACCCCCGAAGGGCAGGTACCCATGGCTGGGTTACTCTGGTGGGGCTTGTTGGGAGGAGGTGGGCAGGGACATGGAGACATAGCAGGGCCTGGCAGAACAGGAAAGCCCTTTGCTTTCCTGGATGCCCTTCTGTGGTTCCTCCGACCCTCCCCCACGGAGAGAGGAACTTCCCCATTCCCAACTCGGCCAGCCCAGATGGGTGGGCCTAAGAGAGCCATTGCCTTAGCTGGTTTCCTTCCAGGGGAGGCAGGTGAGGTGCAGTAGAGAGCATGCTTACAAGAGCCAAGAGCCCCAAGTTCTGGCCCCACATGGGACCTGAGATCACAGAACACATTCCCTTCTGCAGGGCTTGCTGCTTGGCCAGTTCTCCTGGTGGCGTTTGCTGCCCCCTCGTGGCGGCCTCTGGCAGGACCCTGGCAGAGCTCGGGACCCTGAAGGCCAGCTTTGGAGTCCAGGGTTTAGCCTGGACAGAGCTGTGGGTGGTTACCTCTGTCTAAGAAAGAGTCGGCAAGCTGATATGCACAGTCATGGCCAGGACATGATAATAGGCCTTTTGCCACTGTGGTTACATTAGGGTAAGGCCTTCCATATACACTGGTGAAATTGACCATCAAATACTAGGCCTCAGTGTTGTACCCGCTCCGTGTCGGACACTGCCTGGTGTACACAGATAGTGGACATATCTTGCACATCATGGACTTAAGCAAATGGCCGGGAGCACAGATGGGAGGTGGCGCCGTCTGCCAGTAGTAGCCCCAGCTTTGTACTCAGTGGGTAGCGTAGGCTCCTAATTCCTCCTTGGCTATAAGTGGAATGGAGACCACAAACAGCCCCAGAGTGAACAGCTGAGAGCGAGAGAGAAAGAGAGAGAGAGAGAGAGAGAGAGAGAGAGAGAGAGAGAGAGAGAGAGAGCTGTACCCATGCTTTGGGGTTGTTTTACCTTGTTTTGCTTTTTACTAAAATAAATGTTAGTACTTTGGGGCCAGAGCAGAGGTATCACTGTAATAAGTCTCCAAGACTTGCCTGTGTCAGGCAACAGTTGGAGAAAGGAGTGACCTGCCTGAGACCACACAGGATTAAGTAACAGCACAGGACTGGAACCAAGGTCTCCTGGGCTCCCAGTAAAGCCATGCTGTACACCTGATGTCTCTGCTAAAGCCAAAGCTGACAGTTCAGGAACAGTGCTGTCATGGGCAGCTGTCGCTGACAGCCACTATTTATTGAGCGCTTATGACGTGCCTGGCATGTGTTCGGAGCTCTATGTGTCGTGTCTGTTTTCACCCTTCCCGCAATCCCTTGGGGACCGTGCTGCTGTTATCCCCCACTTTCCGGATGAGGAAACTGAGGCTCAGGATAGGTCCATTATAGCCCCAGTTCTCCCCAAACTGTAGGTGGAACCGGGATTCCCACTACTCTGCCTGCACTCCACTTCGCTGCCTGCTATAGCAGAGGCTTACCAGCAAGCAATCCCTCAAGCAGTCCCTGTCCAGAGCCCCTTGGGTACTTGCTACCAAGTACTCCCATCCCAGTCTCAGAAACTGGAGACAGCTTCCAGCATCCTCTCCCTAAGTGGGCGACCACACATGGGTACTCTCCTGAGTCTTGTGGGCTTACTCTCAGACCAGAGGGCACGCCGGAGGAATGGCCCTACCAGCTCTTGTCTTGGCTGGTGACCAGCCCCTCGGAACACCTGCCTTCTCTGTTGAGTGTGGCCTCTGCCAGCCTCCAGCACCCCCGTCCCCCACTTCAGAGTATGTGCCTGATGGCAGGTGTTCTCCCTCTGCTGAGAGCGCCCCCTGGCTCTCCAGGTGCAGTGACCACACAGCTGCAGGACTGGAAGAGACCTAGCTAAACTGTTTCTCTTTTGCAGAAACTGCAAATCCCCTGATTTCCAATCCCTTCCCTCTCCTGCAGAGTAAGTGGCAATCCTGCCGGGGGGCTGTAGAGGGCTAGGTAGGGCAGGGATGAACTCCGATGGCCTCCCCAGGGTATAGACAGCCCTCGGGACGCCCTCCGGGGAACACCCAGCAATAGCTGGGGGAGGCTACTGAGGGCCCAGCCCCAGGAGGGTGGAGGAGTGTGGGCAGATAGGAACCCTGAGAATGTGGCGTGAGCACAGGCTTCCCCACGCCCGGCATCCAGACAGCCTCAGGACTCCTCTTCCGAGCCTGTCCCAGCCCCCTCCTCCTTCCCCCCTCATCCACCCAGCTATTTCTTCCTCCTCCTCCCTCTTCTCTGCCAGGCACTGGTGTGCATGCTGGGTGAACAGAGTTGATGGTGCGGGTGGCGTGGCCCTTCCTTCCCCATCATGCCCCACCGTTGTGCTTTTCTCTGCCTCTTTCTACCCCTTTCTCTCACTTCTTTTTCCCTTCCCTTCCCTCCCCCCATTGTGAATCACCTTGTTCATTCATGCATCCATTCATTTGTTCCCTCTGTGAGCCCTCTCGTGTACCCATGGGCAGAGGGCTAGGCTAGACTATGAGCTTGGAGGGACACAGTCTGTACCTGAGAACCCTTGGTCCCTGAATGTTGTTGTCCTTCCCATGTGCCCAGAACAGTGCCCGGCACACAGTAAGCACTCAATAAGCAGCTGCTCCTTGAGTTTAGCATCCTCTTATCTGTGTCTTCCTCTCTCCATGCTCCTGCCTCTTCTCGGCCTTTCCTTCTCCAGGCTAGTGACAGGCCAGTGTCCAGGCTGGGCCCAGGGCCCCACGTATGTGTTTGAGTCCCCGCTTCCAAAGCTGCCCAGTGGATGGGCATCTGAGTGTGGGCTGCTCTCACACAGTGCCTGTCTCCCCCAGAACCCTACACCTGTGGCGCCTGTGGAATCCAGTTCCAGTTCTACAACAACTTATTGGAACATATGCAGTCACACGCAGGTAAGAGCCCAGAGGCCACCGACCCCTCACCTCCTCTCCTCACTTCCTACAATGGAATAGCCCAGCTGAGCCTGTCCAAAGGCCCCTCCCTGCACAATGCTGTGCCTTCCTGGGAGCTGGTGACAGGACACAGCTTTCCCTCCAAGCCCCAGCCAGAGTCTGTTATCAGGATAGTCCGTGTTCTGAGGTTTCAGCTCAGGCTCAGAAGAGGAGTAGAAGAAGAAATCTCAGAGATCGAAAGCCAGGAAAAGAGATCTAGGGGCAGGAATGGAGTCAGGGCGAGCAGAGGCTGGAAGTGAAGGTAGAAAGGTCAGCAGGGGGGGTTGGCGAATTAAGACCAGAAGTTGGGGCGGTTGGCGGGGTTTAGAGGGGGGTAGAAAGTAAGTAGAAAGGTAGAGGTAGAAAGGCAGCATGGCGGGTTTGTAGAAAGCGCCAGCGAGGGGGGGTAGATTAGTGGTAGAAAGGCCAGCGGGTGCGGTTAGAACAGGCAGCGGGGGGTTAAAGATCCAGCAGGGGGGGTCTGGGGGGGTGTTTAGAAAGGCCAGCGGGCGGGGGAGGCGGGGGTAGATCGAATAGCAAATGGTTTCAGGGGGGGTTAGGGGGGGGGTTGGGGTTAGGCTATACGTTAGGGGGGGGGGGGGGGGGGGTCGAACGGCCATCGGGGGGGGGGGTTAGTACTAGAAAGGCCAGCGGAGGGAGGTGGTAGAAATAGAAAAGGCCAGCGGAGGGGGTTGTGTATAGAAGGGTTTTAGAAAGGCCAGCGAGGGGGTCGGGTAGAAAGCCAGCGGGTGAGTGGGTTCGGTAGAGGTTAGGTGATGGGGGTATAGAAGGGGGGGGGTAGGGTGGTCTAGAACCGCGTTAGGGGGGGGGGGTGGGGGGTGGGGTTAACAGGCAAGACCGGGGCGGGGGGGGGGGGGACAGGGGGGGGGTAGAAAGGGGGGTGGGGCGGGTGGGGTGGTAGGAAGGGGGGGGGTAGAATTAGAAAGCGTAGAATTAGATATAGAAAGGACGTGGAGGGGGTAGAAATTTTTATTAGTAGAAATGCCAGCGGTAGGGGGTAGAATAGATTAGAAAGCTAGAGGGTAGTAGAACGGCCAGCAGGGGGGGGTTAGATGAAGGGTAGAACAGGCCAGTCAGTGAGGGTAGAAAAGTAGATAGGAAAGACCAGCGGGGGGTGTAGAGGGGGTTGTTATAGATCGAAATTAGGAACTGTAGAAGGGTAGAGGGGTAGGAGGGGGGGTTATGAAGTGTAGAAAGGCCAGCCTGTGGGGGGTTCAGAATAGTCTAGACGTATAGATATGCACTAGGAGGTTTAGAATAGAGAGATACCAGTCCATGAGGGGGGTGGGCGGGTGGCTTTATTAGAGATAGAATAGTTAGTAGAGGGGCCCCTAGATTAGATAGCCTTCATTGAAAGGCCAGCGGGGGGGGTTGGTAGTAATTTTAGAAAGGCCAGCCGGAAGGGGTGTAGATGGATTAGATTAGGTATGATAGAGTTGAGTATAGTTAGAATAGAGTAGATGATGAATGTTTATATTGATAGTGCTAGTATAGAGAGAAAGGCCTCAGCGGAGGGGGTTAGATAGAAGATGGTATTATAGGGCGGTAGTTTAGTATTATTTAGTTTATTACGTCGATAGTTCGTTACTAGAAGTGTAGATCTTTAGTAGTATAGTACAGCGCCAGCGGAGGGAGTTTATAGCTAGGAAGTTAGATAATAGGGTAGATGAAAGGTCCGCAGGGGGGGTAGATATAGAAAGGCCAGCAGCGGTGGGTACGATCGATCTGGGTTAGATCGATTAGTGAGTGTAGCTAGAGGTTAGTAGATTATGTAGTTTAGTAGAGGTAGACTGAATAGAACAGGCCAGCCAGGGGCGGTAGTTAGATTTAGCAAGGCCCGCGGGGGGGGTTAGAACAGTCCAGGGAGGGGGGGGGGGGGGGTAGTGTGTCGAAAGGCCGCAGGGGGTTTGTGTTAGATATGTAGATAGTGGTGAATTAAGTAGATATAGATAAGCGCGCCAGGGGGGTGTAGTTAGGAAGGGTAGTTAGATCATAGATTATAGATAGGTTATTAGATATAGGTATTTAGATTAGATATTAGGATATCGAGTAGAAAGGCCAGCAGGGCGCGGTAGGGATAGGAAAGGCCGCAGGGGGGGTGTAGTATAGAAACTTTAGATTATGAAAGGCCAGCAGGGGGGGGTAGAAAGGCCAGCCAGTGAGGGTTGATACGGGGCCAGCTAGATATCGACTAGAGGGGGGTTGGTGAAGAAAGTGACAGAAGGGGTCTAGATGCTAAGAGGGTAAGTAGATTAGAAGAGAAGTGAGCCAGCAGTGGGGGTAGAAAGGCCAGCAGGGGGGTGTAGTAGTGAAGGGTAGCTAGAGGTTATGGCTAGATTAGTAGTTTCCGGTTTATTACGCCTGGGTAGATTATACGTATAGATCGATTATAGTAGGTTAGATCATAGATGATAGTATTATAGGGTAGATTAGCTAGTATTTATTACTGTTATTGTTTTGAGGTAGACGCTTTAGGAGTCTGGTCGGACAAGGCCAAGCAGGGGGTTGGTTGGTGAACGCAGCCAGCAGGGGGGTGTTCTTTTCAGTCGATAGATGTAGGGTATTATAGCGTAGTAGTAGAAGAGGTAGTTTTAGTAGTGGGGTATTGGTAGTAATTAGGTGTAGTCTTTAGATGGTTTATTGATATTGTTTTTATAGATAGATGGTTAGTTTTAGTTAGTTACCTCGGGTTATTATATCGGTGGTAGAAATTAGCTTTCTAGAAAGGACCAGCAGCATGGGGACGTAGGATCATTAGATTAGCATAGAATGAGGTATAGATTTAAGCAGATTTAGAAAGGCCCAGCTAGGGCGGGTGGCGGCCACGTTCTACGATATATGAACTTATAGATGATTTTACCCCCTCGTATTAGGTAGTTAGTTAGAAGATTAGATAGACTAGAAGGCCAGAAGGGGGGGGTTTTAGAGTTAAGCCACCTTTTTTTCTATTTTAGAAAATTCCAAACGGGGGTGTTTAGAACATAAAGGCACAGAGGGGGGGGGGTAGTAGAAACCGAACAGAGGTGGTGGGTTAGGGAGGGGGGGCAGGGCGGCTATATCTTTATTGAGTTTAGTTGAGGTTATATATGTGGTTTCAGCGTTAGTTTAGAAACCAGGCAGAGGGGGGTGAATTAGAGACTAGTTATGTAGAATAGGCCAAGTCAGGGGGGTAGAAAGGCCAGCAGGGGGGGGTAGAAAGGCCAGTGGTCAGGGAGACTAGGTTCAGACATGCTCCAACCATCTCATGCACTGAACATCCTGCCTTCAAAGCCCTGGTGCTCAAACTGGAGCACACATAGCAATTCTCAGGGGGGATGTTCTGGGGCGGAGGGCAGGGGGGCAACTCTGCTGGTGCTGCTAGGCCTGGTACACACTGAACCACTGCCCTAGCACCCCGACTTGGCCATCTACCATGGACCCTCTGAGCCTTGTCCCCACCCTTACCAATGCGTGCACAGATCTCTAGCTTCCTGCAGATGTTAACCACCGTGGCGCCAGCTTCCAGGCTAATTTGTGTGCAGTCTACGAGACAGTGTGTGTCAACAGGTGGAGACTCCCAGTCCTTGGTGTTTTTACACGAGTCACTCCTCACTCACACATTACAAGCAGCGTGGCTGGGGATCTCCCTCATGGGAACTGGGGGACCCAAACCCCTTGTCTCTTGTGGCTCCATCCTCCCGTGGGTACTCGGAGGCTTCCCTCTCTCTGACGGGCAGGTGTGGGGAGATGCTACAAGGCATGCAAGTGACAAATTCTCCACCTTCAAATTCCAGTGATGGGAATTTAGGCCCGTGACCAGCCTAAATCTATGGCAGAAGGGTGCCCAGAGCCACGGCAACCCCACAGGGCAACCCCGCACTCAAAGGGGGGGAGGGGCAGCTGGCACGCATCCCTCTAAGCAGTCCTTCTAAAGACACTAGAAAGAACTGGGGAAGGGGGTGGGGTGCAGGCCTGTATTCTCAGCCTCTTGGGAGCCTGAGGCAGGAGGATCACCAGTTCAAGGCCAGCCTGGGCTACATGGTAAGACTTTGTCTAAATAAAAGGAAGGAAGGAAGGGAGAGAGAGGGATGGGGGAGGGAGGGAGGGAGGAAAGGAAAAGAAATAACATGTAAGATGTGCGTGACGGGGCCAGTAGTTGGCAGCCGCTCTTATTTCCAGATACTATAATCCCTAAAGTTTCCAAACCCTTCACATAGTCCCCAGATTGGGCCTGACTGGCACACACTATTCCAGGAAGACTGTCTTCCACTAGGTACTATGGTGTTATTCCAGCCATTCATTCATTCACTCACTTGTTCGTGGATTTTGCTGTATGCTAGGCACTGATTCACATGACCTTTGAGTCGACTTTGTTCCCCCTAATGCACTCTACAATCACAGCTGAGCTTTGAGTGGTGATCAGGACACTGGGGTTTCAGTTCTGTTCCATTGTTCTTGGTGCTAGGAGACCTCAGACTAGAAGCTGTCTATCTCTAAAGCAAAGACACACAGACCCCAGCTGCCTGCTATCCTCCTAACTCCATGTCTTGTGACTGTCATCTCCCTTGTGACTCTGCCATCAGCAAGGGAGGGTACAAGGATTCAAACGTACCCTCAAGGGGAACTAGCAGCCCTGGACTGCTGGTAGATATGGTCTCACTGCTTGGGTACGAAGCCTGGTCCTGAGCCAAACAGCCAAGCATCTCTCCCTTCCCTCTCTCTCTCTTCTCTCTCTCTCATCCTGGGCTCTCTCTGTCCCTGACAGCTGAGGGGATGCAGTAACTAGGGCTGAGTCTGGTTGTAGGTGCTTCTGTGTCCGTTTGGCAGTTGGAGGACAGAAGCCATCAAAATGTAAGTCGAGGCTGATCCGAGAAGTGGCTCTCATCACTCCCAAACATATCGACTTGCTCAGTGGAGCTGCAGACTACTTTGTGCTGGTCCAGCGCAGCCAGAGAATGCCTGCACCGCAATCCAGTGCAAAGCTAGGTGGAATCCCAGCCAGACTGAATCAGGATTAAAGGATTGGCTCTGTGGAGGGAAATTAAGCATTGAGAGCTACGGCAGCACTCATAAGGGGGATCAACCTCGAGTAACACCAATCTCATTAAGACCTGCTGAATGCCACAGGCTAATTCACACTAATAAACTTCCTCTTCTTCCTGTCTGCCCTGGGATGGTTCAGGAGTAGAGCCTGCAACCGTGATGCTGATGATAGCTGATGGTAGTGAGTGCTTGCCATGTGTTGGACCCTTGCTGTGTGCCAGCTCTGATACTTGGGACCTCTACATGGATCTCATCTGCTTTTCTCAGCCAAACTTACTGTTGGAACTTTCATTCCTTTCTAAAGGCTTGGAGAACGCAGCTCATAAGAACTTGCCAATATCATTTCAGCCGTTACTCAGTGACAAGTGTTGGTTTTACACATATTCACCACTTAATTTTCAAAACAGTGCTCTGAATGCCACAATAATTCCATTTCACAGAAGAAGAAGCAACAGAGAGGGCTGGGGAAATGGCTCATCCAGTAGAGTATTTGCCTTGGAAGAATGAAGATGTGAGCTCAATCCAAACCCACATAGAACAGCCAAGCATGACGGTACTCTCTTTCAAGCCCAGTGCTAGGGAGGCAGAGATAGGCAGATCTCTGGAGCTCCCTGCCCACCCGGCCTAGCCTCTCTGATGAGTTCTAGACCCCGTGTCAGAAAACAAGGCGGGGAACAGCTGAGAAACAGCAGCTAAAGTTGTCCTCTTATACAGATGCACATATGCCAAACAGAAGGGAACTGAAACTAAAGTGGTCATGTTAACTTGTCAAGGTTATGAAATCGGTAATACTGAGACCTGGATTCCGTCCCTGGAGGTGAGCTCCATTGAGATCCCGCAGGCTGAACACTGCATCTGTGCTCACCCCTGGTGATGGGATAGTGGACATGGCTCCTCAGAGCTCAGCCCTTCCAGCTTTTGCCGGTGGGGGAGGGGAGCGCAGCTAAGAGGTACCCCGGAGACTAAGGGGTGACGCTGCAGGCTGCCCAGCTCTGTCGTAGCTTGAGGATGCGGACATCCTGGTTTCTGATCCTGTGAGCCTCTGTTCTCGGGGCTTCCCTTTTTTCTGTCTGTGAGAGTTTACCAGGTTTCTTCCAGGACTGATGAAGGTAGGGATAATGTATGCAAGAGACTGTGGTCCATTCAGCATGACCAGTGCCTATTACCCCTGTGGGAAGTACAGGTTGAGTATCCCTCCTCTGAAATGCTTGAGCCTAGAAGTGTTTCAGATCTCACATACTTCAAATCCCGAGGTATTTGCATATGCCTAATTAGATGTCTTGGATGAGACTCAGGTCTGAGTAGGAAAATTCATTTATGCTTTGTGTGCACCTTATACACAGCCTGAAAGGAATTTCATACAGCATTATTTATTTATTTATTTATTTATTTATTTATTTATTTATTTATTTATTTGGTCTTTTTGAGACAGGGTCTCCCTGTAGCCCCAGCTGGCCTGGAACTCACTCTGTAGACCAGGCTGGCCTTGAACTCACAGAGATCTGCCTGCCTCTGCCTCCCAAGTGCTAGGATTAAAGGTGTGCACCACCACACCAGCCATACAGTATCTTTTTTTAAATTTTTTAATTTATTTTTTTGCAAGTAGGTCTGTGCACCCATGTCATGCAATGCCGCGGAGGTCAGAAGTGGGCATCAGATTCCCCTGGAACTGGAGTTAAAGACGGTTCTCAGCCGCCATGTGGGTGCTGGGGATCGAACCTGGATCCTCTGTAAGAGCAGTCGGTTCTCCCAACCGCTAGGCCATCTCTCCAGCCCCCATACAGTATCTTTTAATGGACCTGCTATCTCCTTCTCTCTCTCCCTCCCTCCCTCCCTCTCTCTTTCCCTCCCTCCTTCCTTCCCACACTCAGCAGGGTCTTATTATATACCCTTCATAGACTAGCCTCAACCTCAAGATACTTTTTTTTTGAGACAAGGTCTCCCTGTAGCCTCTGCTGGCGTGGAACTCAATCTGTAGAGCAGGCTAGCCTTGAACTCACAGAGATCCACCTGCCTCTGCCTACTGAGTGCTGGGATTAAAGGCGTGCACCTCCACACCCAGCAATATATTTCTACTTGAGCCTCCTGAGTGCTGGATTTTAGGTGTCTGCCACCCACTTGGCCCTGCTGCACCTGCGTTTTGATATGTCAGTACTCAAAATATTTCAGATTTGGGAATTTAGTGTTCCAATTAGAGATGTCTATCCCCTGTCTGGTCTTCTCCCAAGATGACCTCTCTGAAAAACAACCTTTGCCCCAGTTTTGTACCCGGCAATGTCTAGACACGAGTCACGTTCAGTCCCAGCTCTATTCAAGTCACTTCACAGAGCTTTAACCAATAATCTCATTTGTGCTGGATGCCCCTTCTTCCGGAGGGGCAATTGAAACACTTGCTTCTGTCACCTAACTCTAGGCACTGCTACCTGTTCTTGGTTGAATCACTTACTTGGGATGATTTTCTCACACCCTGTGGGAAAACAGAGAGGGAAAATCTCCTGCTTTCTTCCAGCCCCAGTGTCATGGATGCAGGAGGAGATCTGAGGCCCACAGAGTTGAAATAGTCTAGATGTCACAGCCCATGGCCTTGTCAGTTGGGTTGTAAGCTGAGCATTCAAACCCTTGTGCCATAGTAAATAGTCAACCAGAAAATCTGCCAGCTCTCCTGGAAAGATCTGTGTCCCCTTCATGTGTAAAGTGTTTCCATTGAGGGAAAGACTCTGCAGGGAAGATGCTCACAAATTAGAGATCAAGGAGTGTACACAGCTTCACGATTCAGTGTCAGTCATTACTACCAAACTTAATGGGTTTCTTTAGACTCTTTAAAATGTTTTTAATATGCCGGGCGTGGTGGTGCATGCTTTTAATCCCAGCACTCAGGAGGCAGAGGCAGGCGGATCTCTGTGAGTTCAAGGCCAGCCTGGTCTACAGAGCTAGCTCCAGGCCAGCTGGGGCTACAGGGAGACCCTGCCTCAAAAAGACAAAAAAGAAATATTTTTAATATATTTTAATTTTATCGTATGAGTGTTTCGTCTGTGTGTGTGTGTAAGTGTACCACGTGCATGCAGTACCAGGGGAAGCGGAAAGGGCGTCGGATCCTCTGGAACTGGAGCAGCAGACTGTTGCTAGCTGACAAGCAGGTGCTGAGAACAAAACCCTGGTCCTGTGTGAGAGCAGCCAGTGCTCTTAGACACTAGCCATCTCTCCAGCCTTTTAGAGTCTATTTTAAATTAAAATTGGATTTGTTGGGTTATAATTTACATCAGAAAATGTACCAATTTTAAGAGTCCATTCTGATGGACTTGAAATGTGTGTACAGTGGTTTAATCACCTTCATGGTCCCCTTGCTGTCTACCCCAGAAGTTCCTTCCTGCGGGCCCCCCCCCCAGCACTAGCTGATGCCTGCCTCAGGCCTGCCTACCTGCCTGCCTCATCACTGTCATTTTGCCTTTACTGAGTGTGTTGGAGTTCTTTTGTGTCTGGTCTTTGTATGTGACATATTTTACTTCATGTCCATTTGAGACTCATCTGTGTTCTTCATTATCAACAATATCTTTATATTGCAGCATAATACTGCATTGCTTAGAGGCCTCTGTTCTAGTTTCTTTTCAATTGCTGTGACAAAGCACATTGACCACTACCAACTTGGGGAAGAAAGGGTTTATTCAGTTCACATCTCCTGGGTCACTCAGGGAGCCCGAGGTAGGAACTCAGGGCAGGAACCTGGAGGTAGGAGCTGAGGCACAGACCCTGGATGAATGCTTCTTACTGGCTTGCTCCCCTGGCCCATACCCAGCCTGCTTTCTTATACCATACACAACAACCTGCCCAGGGTAGCACCACCTATAGTGGGCTGGGCCCTCCTACATTGCTCAACAATCAAGACAATACTCCACAGATGTGGCCACAGGTCAGTCCAATGGAGCCAATTCCCCAATTAAGGCTCCCTCAGTCCAGGTGTGTCAAGTTGGCCTCAGTGTTCAAACATTTATAGGGTCTCTTACTAATAAAGCTGCTATGAATTTCTCATCCAGGCTGGCAAGATGGCTCAGCAGGTCAAGGCCCTGGCCACCAAGACTGAAGACCTGAATTCATTCCCCAAGTCCCTGGAGCAGACTCCACTCGCACAGCATAGCACACATGCAGCCACACAGATACATACACATACAATAAACAACTAACTTAAAATGTAATATAGGTTATATTCAGGTCCTTGGGAGCCTGTTTGTAACCCCCTCATAATGCCTGCCGAGTAGACACAGGGAGATGCTGAGGTGAGGTACTGCTGAGCCCTGGAATAATTCCGTGTTTGACCAATCTGAGGAATTAGCATGCTCTCTCCTGAAGCACCTGCTCCACCTTCATGGTACCACCAACACTGAGTAAGGTTCTGATCTGTCTGTGCTCTTGCCAACATGGGACTGTTGTACTTGCTAATAACAAGTCCATGTATGTGTGATGGTGACTCCTTGTGGTTTTCATTGTAATTTCTCTGACAGTGATGTTGAATGTCTTACTCTGTGTATTAGCCATTTATTTATCGTTATGTTGCAAATTTTTCTTTTCCTTAACTAAATTTGTTCTTTGACAATTTCATAAATGTTTGTGATGCATAACATAACGGATCGCTCTCTTTCTCCTTGCTCTCTCTTAACTCCCTCCTGCCCCTGCCTGTCTATCCCCCATCTTCCTTTACAAATGTCTTTCTCACATTCCTGGCCATTTGTTTTGTTTTATGAGCCACTGTATTTAACAAGGGCCAACTGCATGACCCTGGGTTTGCAGCTCTCCTTGGGAGCTTGGTGTCAGCAGTGGGTACACAAGCTGAAGACGCTGACCCCCCGCCTCCCGAATTTATCAGTAGCCAATAGTCTGGACGGATGAGCCTATCCCTCACACACAGCTGATTGTTCACAGGGCCGCTCTTATGCAGACTCAGTGCTAACAACCACAGCTGCTTTGAGTTCACCATTGCCCTGGCTGTGTCGTGGCATCTCACAGCTCTTGCTTCTCATCATGGTCCAGCTTTTGCGTTCTTCCCACCCCTTCTTTCTCAATGTTCCTGAGTCTTTAAAAAGGTCACTTAAGTAACTTGTTTGAACTAGGTGTTCAACCATCATTTAATCTTGGCATCCATGAGTCTGTGCATTCACCACCATTCACTACCAAAACTTCTCTAATTCCAGTCAGAGGGTCTTTGGTTGCTCATATAACAGTTCTGCCACTGTTACATAGGTGGGCACATTTTTGTCTGGCAGGTTGATTTTGTAGTTTGTAGGATTCATAGTTAGGTAAGACTGGATTCATAAGCTGGAGATATTACACACCTGGCACTGGGAATTTTGAATACTCACCCATGACTTCTAGAAGCAGTGTTATCCTGCTGTGCGGGGCAGCTCCCCCACTTAAGCCTCTCTACCTCTAGTGTTTTTTGTTTTTTCTTTCTTTTCACTTATGTTGAACTAGCCTCCCTCCCTCCCTTACTACGTGTCCCCCCTCCTAGTTTTCTGGTTTCTGTGGGTATTCCTTAAACAAACTAAGCTAAAAAATGGAAGATGGGATCCCCATACGAAAAAGAATATATAGTATCTCTCCTTCTGGATCTGAGTAACCTCACTCAGTATAACTTTTCCCAGTTCCATCCATTCGCCTGCAACTTTCATAATTTCAGTTTCCTTTACAGCTGGACAAAATCCCATTATGTATATGTCTATGTCCCACTTTTCCTGATTTGTTCCTCAGTTGATGGACATCCAGGTTGCTTCCATTTCCTAGCTACAGTGAACAGAGGTGAATAGAAAACCTGTTATCATGGATGTGCAAGTGTCTCTGTAGTAGGATAAGGAGTCCTTTGGTATGGTAGTCTTAAGATTTTTGAGGAACCTTGAGCTTGATATCCAAAGTTTTCAAGGAAACTAGATCCCTGTCTCTCACTTTGCACAGACCTCAACTCCAGACCTATCAAAGACCTCAACATAAGACCTGATACTCTGAAACTGCTAGAGGAACAAGTAGAAAGTATTCAACATATAGGGAGAGGTAGAGACTTTCTGAAGAGGACTTTGGTGGCACAAGAAGTAAGAACAACAATCAACAAATGGGATCTCATGAAACTGAAAGGCTTGTGTACACCAAGGGGAACTGGCAATCTGTGGACGAATGGCCTACGTGATGGGGTAAACATGTTGCCAGGTAGGGCTGGAGAGATGGCCTAGCGGTTAAGAGCGCCGACCGCTCTTACAGAGGACCTGGGTTCGATCCCCAGCACCCACATGGCGGCTGAGAACCGTCTTTAACTCCAGTTCCAGGAGAACTCCAGTTCCAGGGGAATCCGACACCCTCTTCTGACCTCCACGGCATTGCACGACACGGGTGCACAAACCTGCATGCAGACAGTACATCCATACACATACAAAAATAAATAAAATAAATAAAAATAAATAAAAAGAATTGTGTTGAGCAGGGCGAGGTGCTGCCTTGAATCCCAGAGGTATCTCTGAGTTCAAGGCTAGCTTGGTCAACATAGCAAGCTCCAGGCCAGCTGGGACTAAAGGGAGACCCTGTCTCAAAGAGACCAAAAAAAAAAGGCCCAGCGTGGCATCACACACCTTTAATCCCAGAACTCAGGAGGCAGAGCCAGGCAGATCTCTGTGAGTTCAAGGCCAGCCTGGTGTACAGAGCGAGCTCCAGGCCAGCTGGTGCTAAAGGAAGACCCTGTCTCAAAAAAGACCAAAAAGAAAAAGAATTGGGTTGAATCTAGAATAGGTCAGCAATATTTTTAGCTCTCAGTCTGTGAGCCTTGTCTTTCTTTTGTAAATTTAAGCCTAAATATTTTATTGTTTTAGAAGCTATTAGACTTGTTTTCTCAACTGGATTGTTGCTATGTTTTACTACTATTGAAAATAAATGAATTCTTTTAATTCTTTATCTTGAATCCTAAATGAAGTTTTGCTGAATTTACTGGTTCTAATAGTTTTGTATCTGTTTCCATTATAAAGAATTTCCTGTACATATAATTATGTCATCTGCAGTGGTAAAAATAACTTCTTCAGTTCCAATTTGGTCAGTTGATTGGTTTTGACACAAGGTCTCATGTAGCCCAGGCTGGCCCAACTGAGATAATGATCTTGAATTTCTGGCGCTACTGCCTCCACCTCCCAAGGACTAAGATTATAGACGGGGGCTGCCACACCTGCCTGGTTTATCTGGTGCTGAGGATCAAACCAGAGCTTGGTGCGGGCTAGGTGAGCAGTCTACCAACTGAGCTATGTCTCCCAGCCTCTGGCTGTTGGTTTGTGCTTGTGCATTTGATTGGTTAGCTGATTGGTTGGTTTTGGTTTGATTATTTTTACCAGAGCTTCTAATGCATGTGCATGGTACATATAAGAGATGAGCAAGAATTTCCCATCTTGTTCTTGACCTTGGTGACAAACTTTCCATGTTTAACCAGGAAGTACCATACTAGCCATGGAGTTCTTATAGATACCCTTCTTGGCCGAAAATTTCCCTTCAATTTCTAGTTTGTTGAGGTATTTTTGTTTTGTTATTTTGAAGGGTTTTTTTGTTTGTTTGTTTTTACTTTTTTGTGAAGGTGCCGGGTTTTGTGCAGTGTGTTTTCTGTATTCATTGAGATAATTGTTTGATTTTTGGCCTCGATTCTATTAATATCATGTATTGCATTGCATTGACTTTTGTATGTTGAATCAACTTTGTATTGCTGGAATAAATCCTTCTTGGACCTATGTAGAGTTTTTATGTGTATTGTTGAATTTGTCTATTCTATTTTATGGAGGGTATTTATATATATTTATTCTGAATGAAAATTAAAATAGGATTTTCTTTTCTTTTGAGTTCTTTGTCTGATTTTTGTATCAGAAAAACCCACCTGAAGGTGAATTGGAAAGCTTCCTCTCTTTTTCCTGAGTTTTGGAAGAGTTTGAAAAGTTCTTTCAATATGTAATAGAATTCACCAGTGAAGTCACCTGTGCCTGGACCTTTTTTGTTTTAATCCTATTGAGGAATTTATTTGATTAGTGATTCAGTATTTTTCTGTAGGTTTATAGATAATCATTTTTCTTAGCTTATACTTTTTTTTTTCTTTCTGGTTATCTAATTTGTTGGAATACTATCATTCATATTATTTCCATAAAATAGATCAATAAGCGTACGTCGAGGGGAGTTGTTTTGTTTGTGGTTTATTTGCAGATACCTTTATCTGGTTAAAGTTCTTTTTCTAGTTTGCTTTGGATTTGTTTCATGAATGAGTATTCCATTTTGTTACAATTAATGTATATTATGACCTTTATCTCCTTTTTCTCACAATATAAAGATTACAATGATTATTTTTCAATTAACTCTAACTTGCATTTCTGGGATAAGTTCCATTCATTATACTGAATGTATTATGCTTCTCACATATTGTTGTTTGCTGATATTTTGTTGAGTATTACATGTGTATTTATGAAGGAGTATTACATGTGTGTTTATGGAGTATTACATGTGTGTTTGTGAAGGAGTACTACATGCGTGTTTATGAAGGATGTAGAATTTTTGCCTTTAGTTTTGGATCGGGGAAATATTTGCCTTACAAAGTGAATTGAGAAGCTTGGCATGTTGGCGCATGCCTTTAATCCCAACACTCTAGTGGCAGAGACAGGTGGATCTCTGTGAGATTTAAGCTAGCCTGAGCTACATAGCAAGTTCCAGGCCAGCTGGGGCTACAGGGAGATCCTGTCTTGAAAAGACCAAAAAAAAAAAAAGCTCATAATTATGTTTAATCCTTCTGATATCTATAGGCTCTGTAGTAATGGCCTTGCTCTCATTTCTAAGGATTCATGTCCTCTGGTTAGAGGCTTATCACTTACTGATTTTTTTTCCAAAGAATCAGCTTTTATTTTCATTGGTTTTGATTTTTTTGTGTTTGTCCATTTTCAGTTTCATTCATTTCTGTTTCTGTCTGAATTATTTCTTCTACAACTTTTGATCAGGTTACTCAATTTTAGACTTCTGAATGTTGAAGTGCATAACCCTAATTTTAAAGCTTTAATCTTTTCTGATATTTGATGCTACAAATAAATCCTGTTTAGACCCCATGAATTTTGATTTTTCATGTTTTTATTTTCATTAAGTTCAAAATATTTTTGTAATTTCACTTGATTTCTTCTGTAACACATGATTTATTTAAACTTAAATCTGAGTTTAATATTCATGTACTTGCAGTTCTTCTGAATGTCCCTTTAGGGTCTGGAGAGATGGCTCAGTGGTTAAGAGCATTCACTGCTTTTGCAGAGGACCCAGGTTCAATCCCCAGCACCCACATAGTAGCTAAGAACCATCTGTAACTCCAGTTCCAAAGGAATCAACACCTTTTTCTGACCTCCACAGCCATTACATGACATAGGTGCCCTTACATACATGCAGGCAATACACCCATACACATAAAACAAACATAATAAATAAAATATTTAAATAAAATAAACATCCTTTTAATTTAATTCTCTTATGGCAAAAAATATGACTTTGGTGGCTTCTCATTCTCCTTTTTCTGGGAATTGAGTCATATATGTACAGATTTCTTGATGTTT
>VZQC01004008.1:1571756-1634312 GCA_009823505.1 Rhizomys pruinosus
TTTTTTTTGTCTTTTTGAGACAGGGTCTCTTGTAGCCCCAGCTGTCCTGGAACTCACTATGTAGACCAGGTGGGCTTTGAACTCACAGAGATTGGCCCGCCTTTTTTATGTCGGTTTTCTCAGTTTCTTTGTCCTGTGTTTAAAGCTAGATATTCTACCAGGTGTGATGTTGCACACCTTTAATCCCAACACTCAGAAGGCAGAGGCAGGCGAATTTCTGTAAGTTCAAGGCCATCCTGGTCTATATAGTGAGTTCCAGGACAGCTGGGGCTGCAGGGAGACCCTGTCTCAAAAAAAAAAAAAAAAGACTAGATATTCTTTTAGCTTCATTATCTAGTCTTGGTGATTTGGTCTTTTTTAGGTTCCCTTGCTATTTATTAATGGCCATATTTGTGTGGGATTTCTAGTATAATGTATCACCCCTGTGCATCTTTCCTTTATTTGGTTTGCCTTTATTCAACTTTTTAATGTTTCATTGATTTCTGGATCTGTGTTTAAGTAGATTTCTTACACGTGACATATTGCTGGGTATTTAAAACAGAGTCCCTGCCTTTTCTATGGAATTTGGAGATATTTGTATTTAATGTAGCATCAGTGTTGTTTATAAATCTACCCCCTTTCTCCTTGTGTGTTGCCTCTCTCTCTCTCTCTCTCTCTCTCTCTCCTGTTCTTTGTCCTTTTATCTCCTGTTCCTATCTTATTTTGAATTGAAATTTTTATTTCCACAATTAGATTTCTAAGTTATAATTTTGGTTTGTTTTCTATGGTGTGTTTTCTATGGTGTGTTTACATTTTAAGCTACATATTTTGAACTGATCGCAGTTCTAGTTTGGTTCTTTAATGTGAAAAAACTCTGACCACAACCAATATAGGGTAGAAGGGGGTTATTTTATCTTATATCTCCTTGGTTACAGCTTATCATTGAGAGAAATCAAGGCAGGAACCTGGAGGCAGGAGCTGAAGCACATAGAGGAATGCTGCTTCCGGTCTTATTCCCCTGGCCTGTGCTCAGCCTACTTTCTTATATACACACACCCTTCTTGGGGTGGCACCACCCACAGTGGGCTGGGCCCTCCCACATCACTCAACAATCAAGAAAGTGCACCCACAGGTGTGCCCAGAGACCAATCCAATGAAGAAAATTCCTCAGTTGAGGTTCCCTCCTCCCGAGTGTGTCAGACTGACAGCCGAAACCCTCTAGTACATCAGTGTGCCTTCAAGTACTGCTATTCTCCTTTCCATACTGTGTGAGAACCTTTCAACAAAATCTTCTGGTTCCCACCTTGGTCCTCATTCCACTGTGGCTGTACAAGTTGCTTCTACTTATAGTTGCCACAGTTCATAGTTAGCATTTTCCAGTGAGCTGTCAGTTATCTTTCTAAGAGATTGAAAATGAGAGGAGTTGTTTGGGGTTTAACCATACATGTTTGGTTTCTGGCACTCTTCTTTTCTTCCCGTAGGCCTAGACTTCTACTTGATGTCCCCACCCCTTAGACCTAAAGAACATCCCCTAATGGTATTTTCTCATATTACAAGTCTGATTTCTATCCTAAAAGCCTATTTCCTCTTCATTTGTGATGTAAGATATTGCTAGATATCGGCCACTCTGTTGATGTGCCCATCTCCTTTCCTTCTTGCCATTTGGAGTTCTGTTGTTTTCTGATAAGAAATCTGTTGTCGAAGCCGGGCATGGTGGCACACGCCTTTAATCCTAGCACTTGGGAGGCAGAGGCAGGCGGATCTTTGTGAGTTCAAGGCCAGACTGGTCTACAGAGTGAGTTTCAGGCCAACTGGGGCTACAGGGAGACCCTGTCTCAAAAAGACCAAAAAAAAAAAAAAAAAAAAGAAGTCTGTTGTCATTCTCAGCTTTGCTCAGCTCTACATGATTTTCCTCCTGTAGCTGCATCTGCAGGAATTTTTCCTCATTAGTTTTCAAGGGTTTGCTGCTGATGATGTTATACACATACTTTGTGTTTGTCCTGCTTGGAACACTGAGGGTTTTTTTGAGGGGGAGGTGTTGTTTGGTTGCTTGGATTTGAGTTGGGGTAGGTTGGGTTTTTATTGTTTTGTTTGTTTTATGTTGTTTTGTTTTGTTTTGACACAGGGTCTCCCTTTAGCTCCAGCTGGCCTGGAGTGCCCTATACAGACCAGGCTGGCCTGGAATACCCTAGATAGACCAGGCTGGCCTGGAGTGCCCTATATAGACCAGTCTGGCCTCAATTTCAAAGAGATGTGCCTTTCTGTGCCTCCCAAATTCCGGGATTAAAGGCATGCACCACCATGCCTGACATGACACTGAGCTTTTTGAATTGTTTTATCTAGTTTAGAAAAATTTTGGCTCATTCTTCAAATATTCATTTTGCTCCATTCTCTTCTATTCCAATTTCCATTTTAGATTTGTACATAATATGTTTATTTATCATGGAAGGGAAGGAAGTGTGCAAGGTTAGAGGACAGCTTTTCAGGTCCATTTTTTCCATCTACCTTGTGGGTCTCAGGAATTGAACTCGCCTCATCAGCGTGGACAGCAAGTGTCTTCACTCACTGAGCCATCTCACTGGCCCTATATACATTTTTAGCATGTTAACGATACTTCAGTTGATTGGTTTTAATGTGTGTTGCTTCATTGTGATGAAATTGTGTTTTTACATTTTCCATTTCTCTCCTCACAATCAAGTCTTTGAATGTATTTGTAGTATTTACAGCAGCTATTCTTAAGACCTGATTGGCTAATTCTGTTCTTTCTGCCATGCCCAGGTCTGTTTTCATTGGTTATTTTTTCTCCTGATTGTAGATCATACTTTGCTATTATTGGGTACTTGGAGCTATGTGTCCTTGGGTGCTGGGTCCCACTGTATTTTTTTTTAACACTTTGCAATCTGTGCCTAGGGATCACCTTTATACTTCATTTTAAAAGACTTTTTCTAGCTGGGCATGGTGGCACACACCTTTAAGCCTAGCACTTGGGAGGCAGAAGCAGGCGGATCTCTGTGAGTTCAAGCCCAGCCTGGTTTAGAGTGAGAATCAGGACAGCTGGAGCTACAGGGAGACCTGTCTCAAAAAGACCCCCCAAAATTAATAATAATAATAATAATAAATAAAAGATCTTTTCTAATTTTTATTAGTGTGTGTGTGTGTGTGTGTGAGAGAGAGAGAGAGAGAGAGAGAGAGAGAGAGAGAGAGCATGTCTAAGAGCATGTCTGTATCCCACCTGTTTTCTGGTGCCTTCAGAGGTCATTAGAAGGTATCTGATCCCCTGCAGCTAGAGATACAGATGCTTGTGAGCTGCCTGCTGTGGGTGCTGGGAACTGAACTTGGATCCTTTGGAAGAGCAACAAGTGCTCTTAACCACTGAGCCATCTCCCTAGCCCTACCTCTATTCTTGTGAGACTCACTCTTAAGATGTTAGGGCAGGTGTGGAGCAGTGCTTGGTTTCACAGACCTAATGCTCTGCTCCAGTATTCAGGCTTTGAAATGCCCCTGCTGCCCCTCTGTGTGTGGCCTTGAGCAAACATGTTCCAAATCTGGACCTCAGTCTGCACATCCAGTGAAGGGTTTGGAAGTCTGCGCTTCGCCTCGTGTAGGTAGACATTGGGTTTCCATTTAGAAGAATTAAATACAACTATTCATTTAATGCGATCATAAATACACAAGAAAGACTCTCCCCAAAAAAGCATGCTTTTAAAGAAGTCAAAGATTGGGAGACCCTTTGGAGCCCTTGGAGGGTGCCTGGTGTGCACACACTTCAAAGCTGTGCCCTGCGGCTGTGGGCATATGGGGTGTCTGAATGGGCTCAGGTTCCTTCTGGCCGAGAGCCCGGTGGCCCAGGCTTTGTTGCCCCTTCCCTGTTATCTCCATCTTCCTTCCTGCAGGTGCACGGTGGCCGTGCCCTCATCCTCACTTCCTAGGCCAGGAAGATATGGCTTTGCAAGCATAGATGGTTGCCTAAGGAGGAGCTGGAACTCAACCCAGAATTGGGTCCCTAAAGCCATGTTGTGCCCCTATACACACATGCACGCACGCACGCTCAGGTTCTCCTCTTGCTCAGCAGCTTCCTCTTACCCTTCAAGGTGACCCCATTGTTCCTTTTGTGCCCACAGCTGACAATGAAAACAACATCGCCTCCAACCAGTCCCGATCTCCACCCGCCACAGTGGAAGAGAAGTGGAAACCTCAGGCCCAGAGGAACAGCTCCAACAACAGTAGGTCTCCTCAGCAGTACAGGGCCAAGGATCTTGTGGTGGCTGAGCCCTGTCCCCATGGCCTCACCACCCACTTTTCCTGCGGTACCGAGGGAGATGCATATGGCTTCACAGAACACTTTCATTTCATACTTGACTGAAGGAATTCTTAACTCATGGGTGGGCAAAAGGAGGTCGGGGAGAAAAGGTGTGTGGATGGGGGTGGTGATGTCAAAAGGCACCACATAGTGCCAAAGTAACAGCTAGAACCCACATTTCTGCAGTTTTTCTTGGCTTTATTCTGATATTTCCCCCATGTTATTTTACTTGCTAAAGATTACTGTTTTGATGGTGATTCCTATATTGAAAAAGAGAGGAAATGAAACTTGTCTTCAGATGTTTACATGAATGACCCATGTGGCAAGTTAGGATGTACATAGACCACTATCTGCTAGTCTTTTGCCCATGCCAGGCATTACTAATCAATCATAGACCTTTATCTCTGTCGTGTATTTAAAGCACCCCACACAATTTGTATACAAAAGGAAATCTATTTGTTATTACTAATACTAGAGAGAGTGCTATGCTGCTGTCAGGCCAAGCAGCTTTGAATGCCAGAAATAATCCATCTCTCTTTGTGTTCCCTGCCAGCCACAGCTAGTGGTTTGACACCCAACAGCGTAATCCCTGAGAAGGAGCGGCAGAACATCGCAGAGCGGTTACTGCGGGTCATGTGTGCAGACCTCGGTGCACTGAGTGTGGTCAGTGGGAAGGAGTTCCTCAAGTTGGCCCAAACTTTGGTAGACAGTGGTGCCCGCTATGGGGCTTTCTCCGTCACTGAAATCCTGGGCAACTTTAACACACTAGCTCTGAAGCACCTGCCACGCATGTACAACCAGGTGAAGGTGAAGGTGACGTGTGCCCTGGGCAGCAATGCCTGCCTAGGCATCGGCGTCACCTGCCACTCACAGAGTGTGGGCCCTGACTCCTGCTACATCCTGACAGCCTACCAGGCCGAGGGCAACCACATTAAGAGCTATGTGCTGGGCGTGAAGGGTGCGGACATTCGAGACAGCGGGGACCTGGTTCACCACTGGGTGCAGAATGTGTTGTCAGAGTTTGTGATGTCGGAGATCAGGACCGTATACGTGACAGACTGCCGGGTGAGTGCATCTGCCTTCTCTAAGGCCGGCATGTGCCTTCGCTGCTCAGCCTGTGCCTTGAACTCGGTGGTGCAGAGCGTGCTGAGCAAGCGGACGCTGCAGGCCCGCAGCATGCATGAGGTCATCGAGCTGCTCAATGTGTGTGAGGACCTGGCGGGCTCCACAGGGCTGGCCAAGGAGACCTTCGGCTCACTGGAGGAGACATCCCCGCCGCCCTGCTGGGACTCGGTGACAGACTCGCTGCTGCTGGTTCACGAGCGCTATGAGCAGATCTGTGAGTTCTACAGCCGCGCCAAGAAGATGAGCCTCATCCAGAGCCTCAACAAGCACCTGCTGAGCAACCTGGCCGCCATCCTGACCCCTGTGAAGCAGGCGGTCATCGAGCTGAGCAACGAGAGCCAGCCCACCCTGCAGCTTGTGCTGCCCACCTATGTCCGACTGGAAAAGCTGTTCACGGCCAAAGCCAATGATGCAGGCACCGTCAGCAAACTGTGCCACCTCTTCCTGGAGGCGCTCAAGGAGAACTTCAAGGTCCACCCAGCCCACAAGGTGGCCATGATCTTGGATCCACAGCAGAAGCTGCGGCCAGTGCCACCCTACCAGCACGAGGAGATCATTAGCAAGGTGTGTGAGCTTATCAACGAGGTCAAAGAGTCCTGGGCGGAGGAGACCGACTTCGAACCTGCAGCCAAGAAGGCCCGCTTAGCTGCAAGTGAGCACCCCACAGCTCAGGAGGACGACCGGCTGGGCAAGAATGAAGTATATGACTACCTGCAAGAACCCCTCTTCCAGGCCACCCCCGATCTCTTCCAGTACTGGTCCTGCGTGACCCAAAAGCACACAAAACTCGCTAAGCTGGCCTTCTGGCTTCTGGCTGTTCCAGCTGTGGGGGCCCGAAGCGGGTGTGTAAATATGTGTGAACAAGCACTTCTGATCAAAAGGAGGCGACTGCTCAGTCCAGAAGACATGAACAAGCTCATGTTTCTGAAATCCAACATGCTTTAAGAATTTACTTTGGAGAAAAAAAAAAAGAGATAAAAACAAGTAAATAAGATGAAAAGAAAAGATTAGGGAAAATACACACACACAACACTGTCACAAACAAAAAAAAATGAAAATTTAAGTTCTAAACACTGTGGAACCTCATTGTAAATGCCCCCCTGGAAACTTAAGTGCTTTTTTTCAGTGTGTGTGTGTTTGTGTGTCCACACCCATACACATGCCGCCGCGTGTTCAAATACGCAGTGCCATGGATGTAGGGTGTGGGGAGGTTTCCGTGCTCACATGCACTTCTAGAGAAACTCCAGACACGCGTGCACACACACACTACCCTGGTGCATGTATGCGTGCCTGCTATCGGGCGCGTGTTCATTGAGCTACTGGGAAAGTGGGAGGAGTGTCACCTTTCTCTGGCAGGGGCTGTAGGGACTCTGTTTTCAGGTGTGCAGATTGGGAGAAGCTGATGTTGTGAAAGGCTGGGGTAGCTGAGCTCTCAAGTGGCTTGATCCCCTGTCCCCCACCAGCCCTTCCTTCCATTCCTCTGTACCCTCAGCCCATGGTGCCCACCCCCTGCCCCAGCTGCTCTGTCACAGATTCTCCAAACTGCATCAGACGGACAGTTTCTGCACTGGACTTTGTTCTTGTTCACTTTCAGGGCATTGAGCTGCTGCACCCGTGACCTCATCCTTGGGGGTCCGGAGCAGCCGCCTTAGAAACACATCTATCTATCTCCCCAAATCAGGAAAGGAGACTTGAAGAATATAAAGCTGACATTTTGCTTTTTAATATAAGAGAGAGAAAAAAAAAACAAGACTTTTTCAGAGTATAGATAACTGTCTCCACTACATTCTTTCCCTCAACATTTTAGCAATTTTTACCTTTTTGGGGGGGTTGAGGGTTTTTTTTTTTTCACATTTGATTTAGACTCTGCTAGGAGGCATTGAATGTCTATAACTTAAGTTCTGGAGTTTTGTTTTGTTTGTTTGTTTGTTTGTTTGACTCTTTCTGTCCCCAAGTCACACTGTAAACTAGTTCATCTCAGTGGCATTCAGGATTCAGGTCATGTCTGTGCTGTGTGAAGTGGGGGGCCCGGGAGGATGTGAGTCGGGGTTCCTTGGCTGTAAGGCTTGGTTGAAAGCTATACAGGCAGCATGTGGCTTAGGGGTCCTGAATGTCAACTGGAGAGCCACTGCCTGTTACCCACATGTGGTACCTGCGAATGTCCACCTCCTGTACTCAGAGTGCTTTGCACCCCTCACCATATCCTTACTTCCAGCTCCACGGGGACTCATGACTTGGTCCATATTTACATCTGCTAGACCCACATAGTCTCTCTGCTTCTCCAGGCCCCCGGGGTTCTGGGAGTTCATGTCCCTCAGGGGTTCTCACAGGCACCTCAGAGCTCCAGTCATGCAGCGGTGGAGCACGGTACATTGTCGGTTGAACAGTGGGCATCCTGTGGGTGGATGTATTCAACTCAATGCTGTGAAAGGGGTCTTCAGGCCTCACTTCTGACCCCCCCCTTGGCTAGGAACAAGCGTTTCTGCACGCTGTCCATATGTTCTCTTCATAGCCCTTGATGTCCCCACCTCTGTGAATAAAGAACTTGGGGTCCCTGGTCCCTCTAGTGACCACAGCTGTGGGATAGGGACGCTTAGCACCTCGGGCTGAGGATGACCACCCTTGTGGGCCATTTGCAAAAGCACCTCGGCCACCTGGGGCTTGGATTCTCCGCACTTCCCAGTCATAAAGCATTACTCAACTGCGAGATACCTCGACTACAAAAGCACTGTACCATAGCCCTCTCCCCTGGGCCACCGGCAGAAGGGGAGTGAAGTTGGTTTAAGGACTCAGAGAAGACTTCTGGTTATGTTTGGGGTTCTAGAACACTGTCCTCTCAGGCTAAGCCTGAACACATTGCCTCAAAAGAACTAACCGAGCTCTCTTGCAGAGTCTCGGACACACAGGTAGATCAGAGCAGATGGGCTGTGTCCACATTCCCTTCAGCAAGCTGCAGTCTCAGGAACCGCCGTATTGGCTCCACTTCTGGTGAAGTTCTAGGCATTTCCACCTTGATATCTTCAACTTGGGTCTTGCCGTCGGAAGAGCCTCTGTCCACAGTGGAGAAATGCAGACAGGAACGAACCCAGGATTGCTCCCTGGAGAATGTGGGGATATCAGCAGACTTCTCAGGGCACTCCAGAAGGTGGGCTCTGGATAGCTGACAGTGGGCACTTCTAGCCTCGTTCAGCCTCTGCAGTTGGGGCCACAGCCTGGCCCCTGTAGCCACACTGGAAGCTGGGTGCTTAGTGAAGTTGGCGAGAACAGAATCTCGGCCTTGCCCAGCAGCAGAGCTGGGCTGGGCTGCAACTACCGGGCCAATGAATAGAAAACACACCAAGCCCAGATGTGCATTTTGAGCCACACGCATCCTTTTTTAGAGCACGGAATGTTTGCCTGCCAGAAAGAAGTTGTGTTAAACTCCAGGCATCTGGTCACTGTCGCTTCCTCCTGCCCAGTTCTTTTGCACCTCAATTTGATACTTAGGGCTTAGCTTGCCTCTGCAGGTTTAATGTGAATCCCACTGTGTCCTTGGAAACCTTTCCCCTAGGCTTCCTCATCCTCACAGATGATAAGGCAGCAGGCTGTCAATCATTTCTCTCTTGCGACCTCTGGTTACCCTAGAAGCAAGTGTTATTTCCAGGAAAGGCTGTGCTTGGTGTTCTTGGTTCTGTGCCCATGCAGCCTGTCCCCACAGCGCAAATCCTACAACAAACAGCCCAGTGAAACCCAAAGATTACCCAGGTCCAGCCATAGGCTCCATCGCAGCAATATCCACCTTACCAAATTCTAGTTCAGCCAAAGCACTGAGACAGGCTCTTTGAGTTCATCTTTGGGGGCCTGGCCTGGCCTGGCCGTGACATTTGGAAGGATTTTGGTCATCTGTCTTCCAGTCCTATGGCCTATATAAGTCTTTATATCACCTCTTTGTGGCTAGGGGACCAGGGAGCTGGGCAGGTCTGTCTTATTCTCACTGCTCAGATACAACTTTCCTTGAGCTGTGTGATTCCATGAATGAAAATAGTCTTTGCTTTGACATCCATGGACCCAAACAGGGAAGTGGAGCACGTTCACCTGTTCTCAGCAGGGTTTTCCCCTTATGTGGGGTCACTTTCTTTCACCAACAAAGCTCAAGCCAAGTCCTGCAGCCTTGAGGACTGCCTCAGACTCGGAGTAGCTCCCAGTTCTCTGAGTTTCTGTGAGGAGCAATGGGGGATGGAAACAACTTGGCCCCAGCAAGGTTCTCCTGACTGGGACATCCGAGAGCACCTGGCAGGCCTCCCTGTGATGGTACATTCAGAAACCAGGAAGTAGGACGTGGTCTGCCTGAGTAGAACTTTGCACCTCATCCCTGGAAGTTCCCAGCCTAAGAAGCCACTGGCCACACAAGTGATGTCACCACCATCCCACTTAGTGGCTTCACCCAACCTTGTGAGGTTGGCTCTTGGATGGGAGACAGGCACCTATTTCCTGGAGGGAAGAGAACAGCTAGGGATGCTGATGAGAAGCCATGGGTCTCCAGGGTTCTAGGAAGGACTCTGGACAGGGCTGGGTAGGCAAGGCCTGAGTCCTCTCTTCAGTTTCACAGATTTTGTCTCCTGCACTTTGAAGAAACAGTTCAAGGCATGCGAATTTTCCACCTCTGTGTTAGGAACCCCCTCTTCTTACACAAGGCACTTATTTCCCTAACTTAGGGCCGGGGGGGGGGCTCCTGGGGAGAGTCTGGGTGCCTCACATACTCTGAGGGCACAATGTCAGCAGGCAGCTCAGAGGAGCCTGGGATGGAGGTGGAGAAGGGAGGTCCTGTAGTTGTCACCCAGACCTTGTCATATCATATGCAGAGGGCCATCTCCACCCCACAAGCTGTACCGAATTCCAGCATCCCCTGGCCTTGGGACAAGTGTGACAGCGCTGTACCTAGCACGAACCTAGAGGAAGGCTCCTGGTAGGCAGAATCAAGAGACTTGAGGCTCAGGCTACATCCTGGAGGCAGTGCACAGAGACTCTTGTCCCCAGAGCAGTCCCCAGAGCAGTGGGCAAACGGGGGCAGAGGTCGCCCCCTTCACTGTGGCTAATGTTTGCTAGGCCAGTTATGGTGAACCAATGATACAGTGTTTCCCTCCTGTGTTTCCCTCCTAGTCTTCCCCTTTTGCAGGGTTTTCAGGGGGATTTTGTTGCTGTAGTTTGTTTTTTTTTAATTCCGCTCTCATTTGGGTCTGAGGATGGTGGTCTGGAGAGCCCTGGCTTTGATCAGGGTTTCTAAGCAGGTATGAGGCCACACTTGGAGGAGGGTATCACTTTCAAGGTTCCACTTCTGTACTGGAAATTCCCTAGGCTTACAGTTGGGCATTAGCATCATGACCCACAAGGGTCCTACCCACACAAGTGTCCCACTGGACACCTTGACTCTTTGAACCAAAGTTCCTTAAAGGGGGGCACAGCCTGGCCTTGCCCGCAACCTCGGGGGCCTGGATTCCTGTGGTGCCTCCTGGGTTCCTGTGGCACACCTTGAATTCTCTGTTGGCACAGGCTAGCTAGAAGGAGGGCTCTTCTCACAAGCCAGGTGCCAGTAGGCTCTCCTAGGACCAAGCTCTTCCTACCCAGCCAAGGCGGAAGGGTTCCCAAACAGGCCTTGAGCTCCTGGCCTGATGTGGCCTGGTCCTGGCCCACCAGGAAAGATCGAGAGCCCCTTGGGAGGGCCCTCCAGACCCCAAGCATCAGGAAACCTTTTTGTACAACAACCCCAAGCAGAGATATTTTTTAAGAGGCATAAATTATTTTCAGTTTTCTGATCCTGCATTTTTCTTTTCCCCACGATTTCACGTCAGTGATCCTTCCACATCAGGTAAATCTTGAGAAAGCCTTGGTGCCCCACCCCCTCCCACTCCCCTACTCAGTGACCACATGCGTGCGCCCCCATCCTTTCTCAGTAGTAAAGACGTTCTAGGCAATACCATGGACACATCTGTGTCTTGCTTCGAGTGCAAGAAACTCAAGTCATCTTAAAAAAATAAAAATAAAAACACAAAAAAATTTACAAAAAAGCAAACACACACAAAAAAATATCTTTTTTAGGCCAGAGTTTTCTACAGGTATTAATGAATATTTTTCTTAATCCTTATAAGTTTTATGTGTTTAATATTTCTTAATACCGGTAGCGTTAATTTAT
The DNA here is from genome assembly GCA_009823505.1 of Rhizomys pruinosus. Classification (NCBI taxonomy): domain Eukaryota; kingdom Metazoa; phylum Chordata; class Mammalia; order Rodentia; family Spalacidae; genus Rhizomys; species Rhizomys pruinosus. The sequence continues at coordinate 1,583,330 of VZQC01004008.1, forward strand.
ACTTTTGTAGCAACACAATATTTTTATAAACAGCCAGCGCTTGGCTCAAGTCTTCACGGGGGTTTATGCAGGGCCATCTTAGGGACCCTGTCTACCATGTACTGTATTTAAAAAAAAAAAAGTCACCTAGTGTCACTCTTGCTGTGTTAATTAACAAAGACGTCATTGGCGGTCTCCTGTGTTGTTGGCGGTCTCCTGTGTTGTTGGCATGGATCCAACAACCCTCCAAGGAGGCACATTGCATGGGGTTGAGTTGATGGTTCTTGTGATACATAAACCCCCAAGGCCAAACTTGAGGGTTTATTTAGGGTTTTCTGTGTGTCTTTTGGGGTTTTTTTGTTTTACTTTGGTTTGGGTACCGCTGTGCCATTTCACAGCCAAATCGGTTTCATGACGTTTAAAAATTGTATTGATGTCAAATGGAGGAAAGGAACAGAAAAAAAATTTTTTTAAAGATTTTTACAAAAGTAACGAAATCTAAAACTGAGCTGTTTAAATGTTGCTGTTTTTACCTGTCTGTTCTTGTCCAAAAGTGGAACATTCCCGAGGGGATGTGGAAGGTTCCACTGGGTTCCTTAAATCACCAAAAGCCCCGGCCAAGGTTCAGTACTTCCCCCTCCCCAGCCATTTCCTAGTTGGTTGATGCCAAGGCAAAGAGACATGAGTAACGACTAGAGGATCAGTCGCCTAAGCGAGTTCACCAGTTCATGTCAGTGTTGTATTTATGGTTTTACAATAAAACAACCTTTAGGAACCTCTGGCGTGTGGTGTTTTTCTTAGAGTTGGGGTTAGCCCATGTTACCCACCTAGCACAGCTCCTGGGGGTTGGGTGAAGAGAGGGACAGAGGTCAGGCCCCAAAAAGGCTTCATTTATGACACTCGGGTCATGCTTACCTACTCTTCATCTAAGGGTCATTGTCTGTCACCAGTGCAGACAGGGCTCAGCCAGTGTTTGATAGATGAGGGAGGAGGTATCCAGGGAAGTCATGGATTTCCACAGGCTCTCCTGTGGGCTGGCTGTAGAGGCTTGTCCTTTGGAAGAAGGCATGAATTTAAGCAGGCCTGCCAACCCAGTGTGTAAGGTACATGTCCAAGCACACCAAACATGCCTCGCGTTACAGTCGTTCATGAGCCTCATACGGTCCTTAATCCAGTGGCCAGTGCCTCCCACACAATCTCTCTCTCTCTCTCTCTCTCTCTCTCTCTCTCTCTCTCTCTCTCTCTCTCTCTCTCTCTCTGTCTCTCATCAAATTTCCCGAGGGAGACTTCTGCCCAGTTCCTGATAGCATTGGAACTCAAAACACAGAGAGTAGTTGCCCTCCTTTGTGAGCTATGGGAAACCAGCTCTGCCGCTCGCCAGGAGCCCGATGTCACAGACACAAGGGCATCCATGCTTTTCTTTCATAGACTCAAACCCAAGTCAAGGGAGAAAAGACTTCACCAGAAGATGAACTATGTCCTGTGCAGAAGGGACAGCTCCACAGCAGACCCTGCCTAGATCCCATCGCAGCGAAGCTCCCTCTTGTGCTCCAGGTAAGTGATACACGGACCTCCTCCCTACCTTGGGTTTCACCTGTGTTCCTAAGCAGGGATGGGTGACTCCACTCTTAAGAAGTCACAGCTTTATATTTGACCCCTTCCCAGAGGGCAGCAGCTCAGCCCTCCAGGTACTCTCTACAGGCAGTTCCCTGCGGGAACTGCGGGCATCCCCTTGCCAGCAGATAAAGTTTGATGCAGGAGTGTCTCTGCATCTAAAACAAAAGGGCAGGAGGCCCTCAGGGTCCTTGACGACTAAGCAAGGTCTGATCTGCTCCTAACCATCAAGATCAAATAAAGCCAGGCCATGTCTACAGGGCCCTAGTCCACTGAAGGGTCACCCTCTGAGCTTTAGAACAGTTTAAGAAGGTGGTGATGACAAAACAGACACATCTGTTTTGAAGCAAGTAAATCTATGTGGTAACCATTAAAAGAAAAACCTGAAGACTCAAGAGCTATGTGAAGCTTGAAGGGAGTAGCCTCCCCTGGCAGAGATGGATTCCTGGTGCCTTATGAGCTGAGCACTGTTAAGCCCCTTGCCGACTCACAGGTGGGGCTTCATTCCACCTTGAGGGATAGAGTGTCAAGACAGAATAATACTTATTTGTTAAAGCTTATAACAAGACCAGGTCAAGAGTGTCCTGAGGAACAAGTATAATATAGAACTGTCACAGAGACAGATGCCTCCAGGACAGACACAAGTCAGGACAAGTGAGCCAGAGCCCCTGGTGTGCCCCTTCCGGGACAACTGAGCAGCCTGACCAGGGTATTGTAGCACGCCTATGATCCTAGCATTGCAGAGATGGGACCAATGGGATCATATGTTTGAGGCCGGTTTAGGCTGCATGAAGAGGTTGTTTCTCGAAACCACCAAGAACTGCATTTTTGTGTGGACTTAGTTTTCAAACAGGGAGTTTAGAACCATACCGAAAAAAAAAAAATACCCCATGTTCCTGATGCCCCACCCACTGGTTGGGAACTGGCCAGCATGCGAAACTTGTACCCATTGGTTAAACATTTGCTCTTCAGGACATTTTGAAATACCCCGCCTCAGAGTGGCATCTCCAAACTGCCATGGGCAGCCTACCCTGGTGACTGAGGCATGTGGAGAATGACCAGATAGATATAGGCTGTGCTGCCCACAGACCCAGCTGCTGGATCTTCTCGGCACTTACTTCTGTACAGCTGACTGTCTTCCTAGTGGCTCCTAACACGCCCACTTCTTCCCAGGGCTATGACCACAAATACTGTCCCTTGGAACAGTCTTCTCTGTTGGAAATGGGAAGCATCAAGCTCTAGAGAGAACAAGGAGTCTGAGGAGACTGTAGATTTCTATACTCTCATCCTTCCCTGTCTGACAGATCTCTTCAACAGATGGACTAATGGCATGAGAAGCAAGCCCTTGGCTGAACTGGCCACCAATCTCAGGACTGTGTTCACTGACTAAAGTTCCGGTTTCTGCCACGGGGTCAGCTTTCCACTTGACAGCCTGTGCAGCTGGGGATCTTTCCCCACTGCTCAGCATCTGCCTATCCTGAGGCCTCTGAGTGAGTGCAGTTAGCACAGACTGTTACAGAAGGCTGCCTGGGTCATGGTCATGAGCCAGGCTGGTCCTCAAGCCACCCGGGCCAACCTACTTCCTCTTTCCCACATGAGAAGCCAGGCCAACCCAGTGCTTTAGACTCTGGTCCAGGGCTCAAATGGTTGTCATGGATGCATGGGGCAGGAGGGTAGACAGTGTCCTAACAGGGCAGAGGGCTGGGTGAGAACCCCAGGAGATGGGTGCTCTGGGTCAAGATGGAGAAACGGCTAGAGAGGTGTTTCAGCAGTTAAGAGCATTGTTGTTTTTGCAGGGCTCAGTTCCCAGCACCTACATGATAGCCAACAATGGTCCATAACTCCTCTTCCAGGGGCTCCGACACCTTCTGACCTCCACAGGCACAGGTATGCTTACATACATGCAGCAGTACACTCATACACATAAAATAAAAATATTTTAAATGATAAAAACAACAGGCAAGGCATGTTGGAATGGGAATGGGAACAAGGCAGTGGCCAGAGGGAACTGGAGAGGAGTGGATACATCAAGGATTGGGGACAACTTAGAGTAGCAAGGCACCACTATTACTTTGACCCTTGGTCTCCATGACCCCTATTCAACCTCTTCCAGAAACAAGTACTGTCTTGTATTGTGTGTAACCCGTGTCTAAAGGAACTTCCGTCACAAGTCCTGAATCCTTCCAGGGAAGTCTGGGTACTCGTCCCAAGCTTCCTCTTCCCCTCTTGTCCCCTTGTTAAAATACAGAACACAGAATTCCAGAACTTGACAGTTTGGTTTTATTTGGGTCCAGTCATCTGAACTAGCCTTCACTAGGATGCAGACACTGACCACCCTCTGCCTTGCAGACCAGAACCTTCAGTTGGACAAGCGAAGCAGTTCCTCATCCCCTGTGGACACAGAGATACTCAGGGTGGGTCCAGGGACAGAGAAAAGTCATCACTTGCTAAATGGCCTCTCTCTCGGGCATTACAAAGAAAGGGCTTCTACAGATGCCATTTTTCAATGGGAATATCATGACCCAATATGTTAAGTGGCCACGGTACCCCGGTCATCTCTATGCTCACCAGCTCCCCTCAGCTGAACACTAACCCACACCAGGTCTGGTGAGGTCAGGGAGGTGAATACTTCATCCCATTTTACAAAAGTGAAAAGCAAGCTAATTGTCCTTTGTGTCTGGCCTGGTGGCACAGGCCTGTAATCCTAGCTCCTCAGGAAGCTGAGGCAGGAAGATGGTAAATCAATGCCTGCCTAGACTACAGAGGACGTTCACGGCAGCCTGGGCAACTTAATGCAACCCTGCCCCCCAAATGGACTGAGGATGTAGCTCAGTACTTAGCATGTGACAGGCCCCAGCTTCAATACCAAGCCTTGGGAGGGAGCCTCCTTGGCCCATGTGGCCAGCCCGAAGGGTCTGGAGGCCGGCTCTGCCCAGCTCCTCAGCTGCCCTATGTGCTTTCTATTGATGCCTGGCTCACGTGTCCTTTGGAAGTCAAGCCCAGCTGGGGCATAGCCCTGGGCTAGGCTCATTTCCCAATCGGGAACCTGAGGCCCAGCGTTGGCCAGGCTGCTTGTGTGGGAAAGAGTCCAGAATTCAACTCCTCAGTCTCTTCCCCACATAAGGACACCCCTGCCCGGCCCCTAGGAGCCCCAGAGTCTCCTACCATCACCAGGGACTCCACAGTACTCCTTGCATTCCTTCTCAGAGTAGAACTTATTGCCATTGCCTTGGCAACCCCCGTAGATGAATTGGACACACTTCCCCTTTACAGCATCGAAAGCCCAGAGCTTCATGTTGCCTCGGCAGGGGCCTTGGACGATGGGGCGATTGCAGGCCGCTGTGAAGTACAGTGGGACACAGAGCTTTAGTCGCCCTCACATCTGCTAATGGGACATGCACAGGACAACTAAGCCAGGGACCAGGGGAGCCTGCATGTCTAGATCACATGATCCTTCTTTTATAGATTGAGAAACTGAGGTCCACGGGAAAGTGATGGCTTGGGCCGCCTGCATCCAGATGTGGAATTCTGTGAACAACCTTGCTCTGGGAGAATCTCTCATCTCCTGATCATGAACAGGTGATCTGTGAAAGAACAGGAAGGGGAGCGTGGAGGGCCCAGGGGCAGAGCGCTACTCACCCACTGTCCGGCATGTCTGCAAACACTCCTTTTCAGACATGAAATTGTTGCCATTCCCCAGGCAGCCCCCGTACTGGAAAGTCTCACAGGCCATGGATGAGCCATTATAGAAGTATCTCTCTACCATCCCTAAGCAGGGGCCTTCTGAGTAGTTCAGCTGACAGGAATCTGGGAAAGGAAAAAAGCCCAGTACTTACTGAGTGCTTGCTGTGACCTGTATACAACTGAATACGCAGCATCTCTTGTTTTCTCCTCCAGACTGACAAGAAGGGTTGTTGACTCATCCTTAAAATGAAAGGCAGGTGCTCTCCACCTTTACCCCGAGAGGTGAAGCAACTTGTCAGAGCCACTTGGAACTAAAATCTAAACCTATAGACTCCAAACCCAGTGCTTATTAAACCCATAACCGAGGAGTGGGAGTTACCAGTGGCCCAAAGATCTACCTGCCCAGATAATCTAACAATCACGGTTGATGATGCATCCTCCAGGCCCTCGCCTGCCACCCTGACCCCTTCCCTGAGGACTCCTCCTGCTTTTGCTCTCCTGGCCAACTTCCCCAGAATTCCCTGCTCCACAAAGCTCTCCTTGGATGCCTAGGTACAGCCTGAACTCTCTCGGCCCAGGAAGTGCCCTTGATCTCCATCACCTGCCCCATCGTCTTCAGGGTTTCCCAGCCCTTTGCCGACACTCTCATCTGGACCCACCACTTTCTCCCTTGGAAACCTCTCCACTAAAGTCCCAAGAACCAAGGTCAGTGTGATTTGACCCTGTGACCCCAGTGCTCAGCACAAGGCCTAGGATGGGACAGGTTTGGTACTTCCTGATCAAGTTGGGTAAGTGAATGGTCCCGCACAAAGCACCTTCCCATCTTCCTCCTGAAGAATACCTAGACTCCGAAGGCCAGCCCAGCAGTCCATCATTCTACTATATAGCTGGGAAAACCAAGCCTTGACAGCCACACGGACAGGACAAATTCACTCTTCATGGTAGAGATGAGGGTTTCTAAAACAAGGACAATGCCTGATGGGCCTTAGTCAACCCTGCCCGGCATAGAACTTCATTTTCCTTGTGTGGTGGTTTGGATGAGTGTCCCCCATAGGCTCTAGGTATTCAGACATTTGTCTCCAGTTGGTGGCGCTGTTTTTGGAGGTCTTGGAGGGTGTGGCCGTGCTAGAGGATGTGCATTGTTGGGGGCAGGGTTAGTGAGTTTTAACAAGCCTCGTGGTCTCCAGTCTCTCTCTCTGTTTCCTGTGTTCTTTGCGGGATGTGACCCTCGGTTTGCTGCTCCAGCTCCAGCCGCCACGCCTCCCACCACAATGGACTCTAATTCCCTGGAACCACCAATCGTAAGCTCAAATAAACTCTTCCTTTTATAAGTTCTTGGTCATGGTGTTTTAGGACAGCAACAGAAAAGTGACTAAAACACCTTGTCTCTGCCCAGCCCTTGACTCTCAAGCCAAAAGATGGGCTTCACAGTGCTGAAGCAGCCAAGGCGAGCCAACCACAGGCTCTCTTCTCCTCAGTATGGCAGAACTTGTGAGGAGATAGATAGGCTCCTTACCTTCTTTCTTGGTGAAGTCAGTTACCAGTGGTCCAGCCCCTGACCCTTCGTTTTCTTGGGGCAGTACTGCTCGCCGGGCTCTCTGAGGACAAGAAAGAGAAGCTGTGCAGAGACCTTACCATCATTGCTCACCTGAACTCCTGGGCTATGTAAACAGAATTCACCTTAGGAATTGGCAGAGAGAAGCTGAGTAAAGGACTGTTAGCCAGAATGTCAACCTGAATTCCAGAAAGGGCATCACATGGCCGAATGTCCAAGAGAGGGTCCCGCTATAGAGTCCTGTGAGACAGGATCCCAGGCCAATTTGGAAAAGGGATGAACAGGAAGACTGCTGGCTTCCAGGCAGCCCTTCTGCCCACAGTGAGATCTACAGCTTGGAAGGGGAGAAGGTAGTGTGATCTTAAACTGTTCCTAATTTTGAGGCGCAAGTGAAAACTATTAGTCTTCCCACAACCCCACTCTTCTCTCTTCCAGATTCATCTTAAGCTGATGACCCGTGGGCCTTCCTTAGTGAGAAAGGAGGAATGAAGAAAAAAGAGACACGTTAGATACCACAGCTGCCAAGAAGAATCAGTTTGAAGAGAAGAAATATTCCAAGTTAACAAGGATGACAGTAAGAAGCAGGAAAATCTTGAGCCGCCAGTGAAATTCAGAATTGTATGCACCAACATAATAGGAGACAACAGTGATGGAAATCATTAGAGATGGAAAAGATGCTGGATTTAACCTCCCTGGAGAGATAATAAGCCGCTATTTAAATACTTTGGGAAATAAATCCACAAGCCAGGAGTTCTGAAGGAGAGAGAAAAGCAGTATAAAAATAATAGAATAGTCAGGCGTGGTGGCACATGCCTTTAATCCCAGCATTTGGGAGGCAGAAGCAGGTGGATCTCTGTGAGTTCAAGGCCAGCATAATCTACATAGCAAGATCCAGACCAGCTGGGGCTACAGGGAGACCCTGTCTCAAAAAGAAATATATATACACAAAAATATAAAAATAATAGTATAAAACTTGTCTAAGTTGAAGAAACACTTGAGTTGCTCATTTATGAGGGAAAATGAAATTGGAATTAATGGGGAACTCCTTCCTAGAGGCCATTCTCAGGCTTGCATAAAACCTGGTACAGTTTTTAAAATTCAAGTGAAACAGCAATATAAATGCTTTTAAAAATTATAACTACTAGCACCTGCAATTTAAGCCTATTTAATAACGGTGCGTCAGCTGTGCCAGTCAAGCTGTCTTGCCTGCTGTCTGTGCTTCTGTCAAGATTCTGAAATGCAGCCATGGGTGGAGGCCCATGTTTGTAATCTCAGCATTTGGGAGGTTGAGGTAGGAGGCTGTCCTGCATTTGAGGTCAGCCTGGGCTATATAGTAAGCTCCAGGACAACCTGGACTACAGAAAACCTGTCTCAAGAAAGTAAAATAAGTTAGAGATTCTGGAAATGATGTAAACAGTAGTGTTTGGGTATTTGGGGATTTTGAAAAAGAAGAAACTTCCATTTGTGTTGCTATGTTTCTGCATGGTTTAATTTTGTAGAATGAGTGTACATGATTTTTTTTATTTTTGTATGTGTATGAATGTGTTGTCTGCATGTAGGTCTGTGCACCCGGGTTGTACAATGCCGCGGAGGTCAGAAGAGGGTCTCGGATTCCCCTGGAACTGGAGTTCTGCTGGAATTGGAGTTACAGACAGTTCTCAGCCGCCATGTGGGTGCTGGGGATCGAACCCGGGTCCTCTGCAAGAGCAGTCAGTGCTCTTAACCGCTAGGCTATCTTTCCAGCCCCAAGTGTACATGATTTTATAAAACTAGCATAATTCGTCTTAGAAAATATGTGATAGATGACTAGAGTTCATTTCTATGTAGGAATAGGATATTCTTGTTAATTTTTAAAAAATTTCAAGAATATTTTTCTAAGGACTGGGATTATAGCTCAGTGTTAAAGCAGTTGTCTAAAATGCTCAAGACTCTGGGTTTGATACCCAGCACTGCAAAGGAGAAAAAAATGTTTCTAAGAGAACATTATATCTAAAAACATATATGCACGTACATACATGTACACATATATCAGATTGTTACGATAGATGGCATCCAAAACATCACAGAAAAGAAGAATGAAGAAGGCTTAAAAGAAATCAGAAACTGGAGAGATGGCTCAGTTGTTAAGAGCACTAGCTACTCTGACAGAGCCACAGAGTGCCTAATAACCATCCCTAACTCCAGTTCCAATGGATCCGAAGCTCTCTTCTGGTCTCTGAGAACATTGTACACACATTGGCACTTACATACATGTAGACAAAATACTCTTACACATAAAATTAAAAACTTTTACCTATTTAAAAGAAATTAGTGTAGTACATTTTAATATTCTACATATCATATTCATTACCAAGTATTATTTCATGACTTGGGCTTTACTTCTTTGGAAAAGAGCACAGGTTCAGACCTTGCGCAGCATGCTATTGAATTTCAGCACAGCCCTGGAAGGTAAGCACACTGTCCCATTTCACAGATGAGAAAGTGAAGGCCAATGGGCAGCCCAAGTAACAGAATTAGGATTTGAACCCAGGAGATTCTGAGCTCACCATCATGCCCGTACAACTGTCTCTCGCCAGCAGTCTGAGCAGCCATGACCACGGAGAGTGCCCGTGGCAGGCTGCTGAGGAAGGTGGGACAGGTACTCACCAGAACTGAAGTGATCTCTGGCTCCTGCTCCCCAGGGACACATTCCCCTAGGCAGAGGACAGGAGAGAAGAGTAAGAGACCCAGCTTCCGTTATGGTTCCAGGCATGCATCATGCCCAGAACTGTCTTGTGCATTAGAGCACTTCATGCAGGACCCTACTCATGTCACTCCAAGTCGTTGGTTGATGATGAGACCATCATCACCATCTGTTGCCACCCCAGCATCATGTCATCAGCTTCCTGGAATGAACAGGAGCAGGCATGTGTAGAGTATGATGAGGCACATGCTGCGGTCCCTAATGGCTTTATCTCACTGACCCTTACTGCAGCCTTCAAGGGAGAGCATTGCCACCCCATTTGACAGATGAGGAAAAGTGAAACTTGGGGGTGACTAGCCACAGCCACACCTCACCTCTAAACTCAAATACAGGTACTCTGACCTTAGAGCCCATGATTTCAACACTGCTCCCTCCTGAGCTGTGTCTGTGGACTGGGCTACACCCTCCCTGTGGTCCCTGGATGAGCATGGAATTGGTTCAAAGGCTGTCTCCACCAAAGCATGTTAGGAGACGGGACAAACTCAGGGGCTCTCAGAGTCTGCATAAAGAGGGAGGGGACTGTGGTCTTGTTTGTCCTGAGTATCAGAAGAAAGATATATGAACTAAGAGTGTCCTCTGGAGGCTCAGGAAGGAGGAGGAGAAGAGCAGGATTCAAAGTGGGACAGGGTGCCACTTACTTTTGTCAGCCAAAATAAAGATGGAGTCCTCTTGGATACCCACGCCCAAGGCTACATCCCTGAAATCTTGCAGAAGGCTGTCCCTCAGGTGTGGTTCTCGTGCTGCAAGTGGAACGCAGAGGAGATGCTGTGAGAGCCTCCAGGTACCCAGGTTCGCCATCCAGGGTGACTTTGCCCAGTGCAAAATGTGGCTCTCCTTGGCATGCTTTGGAAAATGGGCTCCCCAAAAGAAAGGATCCCAGGCCTACTTAGACATTCTGAGTCTACACACAAGACTCTTCCCGACGGCTCTACCCAGGCTCTGGGGGGTCTGCAGCTGCTTATATTTTATTTTTCTCTCTTTTTCCATTTAATGTGCAGATGTATCGTATATATGTATGTATGTAGTTCATGCATGTATGTATGCATGTGTATGTATGGTATATATGTATGTATGTGGTTCACGCGTGTATGTATGCATGTGTATGTATGCATGTGTATGCATGTGGTTCATGCGTGTGTGTATGGTATGTATGTATGTGGTTCACGCGTGTATGTATGCATGTGTATGTATGCATGTGTATGTATGTGGTTCACGCATGTATGTATGCATGTGTATGTATGCATGTGTATGTATGTGGTTCATGCGTGTATGTATGGTATGTATGTGGTTCACACGTGTGTGTATGTATGTGGTTCATGCGTGTATGGTATGTATGTATGTGGTTCATGTGTGTATGTATGGTATGTATGTATGTGGTTCACGTGTGTATGTATGCATGTGTATGTATGTGGTTCATGCGTGTATGTATGGTATGTATGTATGTGGTTCACATGTGTATGTATGCATGTGTATGTATGTGGTTCATGCGTGTATGTATGGTATGTATGTGGTTCACACGTGTGTGTATGTATGTGGTTCATGCGTGTATGGTATGTATGTATGTGGTTCATGTGTGTATGTATGGTATGTATGTATGTGGTTCATGTGTGTATGTATGCATGTGTATGTATGTGGTTCATGCGTGTATGTATGGTATGTATGTATGTGGTTCACACGTGTATGTATGCATGTGTATGTATGCATGTGTATTTATGTGGTTCATGCATGTATGTATGCATGTGTATGTATGTGGTTCATACGTGTATGTATGGTATGTACGTATGTGGTTCACGCGTGTATGTATGCATGTGTATGTATGTGGTTCATGCGTGTATGTATGGTATGTATGTATGTGGTTCACGCATGTATGTATGCATGTGTATGTATGGTATATATGTATGTATGTGGTTCACACGTGTATGTATGTATGTGTATGTATGTGGTTCATGTGTGTGTATGTGTGTGTATGTGGTTCACGTGTGTATGTATGCATGTGTATGTATGTGGTTCATGCGTGTATGTATGGTATGTATGTATGTGGTTCACACGTGTATGTATGCATGTGTATGTATGTGGTTCATGTGTGTGTGTATGGTATGTATGTGGTTCATGCGTGTATGTATGGTATGTATGTATGTGGTTCATGCGTGTATGTATGGTATGTATGTATGTGGTTCATGCGTGTATGTATGGTATGTATGTATGTGGTTCACATGTGTGTGTATGGTATGTATGTATGTGGTTCATGTGTGTGTATGATATGTATGTATGTGGTTCACCTGTGTATGTATGGTATGTATGTATGTGGTTCATGCGTGTATGTATGCATGTGTATGTATGCATGTGTATGTATGTGGTTCACGTGTGTGTATGGTATGTATGTATGTGGTTCACGTGTGTGTGTATGGTATGTATGTATGTGGTTCATGTGTGTATGTATGGTATGTATGTATGTGGTTCATGTGTGTATGTATGCATGTGTATGTATAGTATATATGTATGTATGTAGTTCATGCGTGTATGTGTGCATGTGTATGTATGCATGTGTATGTATGTGGTTCATGCATGTGTGTGTGGTATGTATGTATGTGGTTCACACGTGTATGTATGCATGTGTATGTATGCATATGGAGGGGTGGAGGCTCCGGGATCATCCTCCATTGCTCTTCCACCTCGTTCACTGAGGCAAGATCTTTCAATCAAACTCAGAGCTCAACAATATGGTTAGTCTCTCTAGCCAGCTTGCTCTGAAGAACACCTGTCTGTGTCTTCCAAAGCTGGAATTGCAGGTGGGTGGCCACGTCCACCGGGTATTCACCTGGGTTCTGGGGATTCAAATCCAGGCCCTCGTGCTTGTTGTCAAGCACTCTAGTCATAGAGCCATCGCAGCAGCCCCTGGAGTTGCTTTCAGAGATGGAAAGAGAGCCCCACCCGTCCAGGAAGCTGAGCTCTTCCTCCTCAGGGAGAGCACCCTGTTCCTTTCCTAACTGGAGTTCTGTCACAAAGAAAAAGCAAGCCTCCTTCCCCTCTCACTCCAGGGTCCATAAATGAATGACCCGCCCACCCCCACCCTCAGCTCCAGCTGTTACCATAGAGCTTGGCAGTAATGGAGGGTCCATGGTGGTGGCTGAACTTTTTGGTGAGGAAAATGGCATATTCATCATAGTTGGTATGGACCACAAAGGATTCCAACGTTATGTTCCATTCTGTGTAGGAGATGCAAGCAGACGGAAGGGGTCAGTGGTCGGTCTCTGGCTTGGAGCTCTGTCACCTGCCCTGCAGCCAGCACACCTTCATCCAGCCACAAGGCCTGCCCTGCGCTCACTGGGAGCTCATCCGTAGCAGCCTCTCTCCACCTGTTAGTCATCATTAACTCACCGACCCGTTCCATCCATTCGCCCATCTGTCTGTTCTTTCCTTCTTCTCTGCCTCCTTCCCTCCCTTTTCCTACTTCCTCCTTTCATTCCATTCTTTCTCCTTTCTCCCTCTCTTTATCCCTCTCTCCCTTCTCCCCTTCTTCTCTCCCTTCCTTCCCCATTACCTCCCTCCCTCTGTTCCATCTTTACTACTTTCTGGGGGCTGTGGAAGTCTCATTTAGCCCCAGATCGCCTCTAACTTGTTACTAGCTGAGGATGATTTTGAATTTGTTCCTCCTCCACCTCCTGGTTGTTGGAATTACAAGCATGCACCACCTTGTCCAGCTTTCCTCTTTCTTCCCTCCCTCCCTCTCTCTCCTCCCCTTTCCCTTCCTTCCTCCCTTCCTCTTTCCTCTTTTCTTCCTTTCTTCCTTTTTTCTTCTTTTTTTAAAATTTTTATTTATTTCTGTATGTGTATGAATGTACTGTCTGCATGTAGGTTTGTGCACCCGTGTCATGCAATGCTGCGGAGGTCAGAAGAGGGTGTCGGATTCCCCTGGAACTGGAGTTCTCCTGGAACTGGAGTTTCAGACGGTTCTCGGCCGCCATGTGGGTGCTGGGGATCGAACCCGGGTCCTCTGTAAGAGCAGTTGGTGCTCTTAACCACTAGGCCATCTCTCCAGCCCCCCTTTTTTCTTCTTCTATCAGCTTGTCAACCTGTCTTTCAGATGGCTGATGGATTCATGTATTATCTGTCTATCCCTACACTAGTAAGTGAATCCTCGCTCATCCACTCGTGTTCATCATCCATCCGTCTACTAAACATTCTTGTGTTCATCTCATAAACAGTGATTCAGCACACATAACAGAGTCAGTAGACATCTGCTGAATGGTGAATAAATTCAGGCCCACAGCCCACTGTCACTTAGAACCAGGCCCAAGGCCTGCAGGATAGGGAGATGCTGATGTCATCTCCCACATTCAGCACCTCTCCCTCCCACTTCTGGACACATATGTAATGGAAGAAGTGTCATGCAGAATGGAGATGGGGTGATGGAAGGCACTGTGTAGGGCAAAGATGGGGGTGATGAGAGACGCCATGCAGGGTGAAGATGGCGGTGGTGGCTTTGATGAAGGCACATGACTCTTCAGCTAAATGGGAGGGAAGGTTTCAGGGACAGAAGGGGACTAGATGGAGAAGGAGGGGACAGAGCCAGGATGTCTCCGCACTCACTGGATTTGTGGTAGAGGAACTTTCCGGCGATGTCTGTCTTCTCATAGGACCCCGAGGTCTCCTCGCAGACGCCTTTCCTGGCAATGACCAACCCAAGATGCCCTGTTGTCTTTTTTTGTCTTGGTTTGGAAATGAACATTTCCGTACGTCTTCAATGCTCATCCCAGCCATGGGAAACCCCATTTTTGCACACGGCACAGAAAAAAGCAAACTCCTTCCTCAAACCTGTTACCCTATGCCCAGGGAAGGCAGCGAGGGCTGACGCTTGACTTTCATTCGTCTGTGGCTATGGCGGGGTCACTGAACACTGCACATAGATTAGGGCCAGTGCCATAGCACAGCGCATTGGTTCTTCTCCTACACAATCTCGCTCTGTCCAGTAAAACAGCTCTTGGGCAACATAAAAGCAGCAAAGACTGCTCCACGTGCTGGGGACACGGAACAGTCCTGTCCTTGCATGGTGTGGGCCTGGCAGGCTGGCCAGGGCCATATGTAATCAATGTGCTCAGAGCTATGGGGTCCAGAGGGCCTTTCTAGAGGAGATGACAACAAACTAGAGACCTGAAGATCCAGAATTGGGCCACAGAGGTAGGGAGATGTGCAAAGGTCTGGAGTTGGGAGAGGGTGAAGGGTTCCAGGAACCGAAAGATCTGCCGCAGAGAGCTACAGAGCCCAAGAGGGAGTTGGAGCAGAGAGGCCAGAGGTCAGCGGTCCAGAAAGCCTGGCCAAGATTTCACTCCTCCTGAGGGCAGTGGGGAGCCCTGAAAGGCTCTGAAACAGGTATGACATTTTGAAAGGTATTTTGGTTGCTGAATGTGAGGAGAGAAGTAGAGTAATTATGGGAGATAATCAGGGAGGAGGACGGTTTGGATCACACAGTGGCACAGAGGGGAGAGGAGAGCAGGTGGGAGGGGCTTGGGAGAATGGGCGGATCTTTGGGGGGGCAGCAGGACTCTCAGGGTCCTGGTACCCTTCCTGAGGAAGACCCCAGGAGGAGCAGCTTGTACAAGAGGCTCAGTGTTGGGGGCACTTGACAGGTACGCAGGTCCCCTGTGTGTGGGAGGGCAGGATCAGAGGCCGAGAGCAGAGAGCTGTGCTTTCCACGACAAGGGGGGGTTTGGGGGGCCCTGGTATTCCTGCTCCCCACACTCACCGCCAGCGGGTGCTCGTCATGGCGATCTCGGCCTCCGTCGCCCCCTCTTGCAGCACCAGCGTGCTCACGCTCATCTTGTCTTTGACCCGTCTCAACCAGGGGCAGGTGGAGCCCACAGCCAGGTTGAACCATTTCCCGTAGATCTAGGAGGAGCCATATGCTGGGGTCTGGTTTGCCTGGGCCTCCAAGAAGACTCACTTACCTTTCCTCCCCTCTCCTCCCAAGGGACAGCTCTTTAACAGGTAGTCTCAAGGCTGGCAGTGGAGCTGAGGGAACCGCATGCTTAGGGTAAAGGTATACAGAGTGCCTCTGCCCTACACAAGGCCTACTGTATAGAAGCAAGGCACCTGAGCTGCTCCTGTGGACAGACAGGACCCAGGCCCTGCATTCCGAGGTCAGTAGCCACCACTGCCCAGGACTAGGTGTCTTGGCTTTCACTCCTCCATGGCAGGGTGCTGGCCAGCTCTTGAGACACCCCGAGGATCCATGGTAGGAAGTGCCATGGACACATGACAAACTCATAGATCCTTGTGAGACTGGCCAGCCACCTCTTCCTCTTGATAGCATGTGAGGGTATTGACACTCCCCCAAGCCTCCACCAGACACTGGAAGGCCCTGTGCTCCTCTTCCTTGTCCTTCAGAGCCCCTCAGACCATAGAGACAGAACTGAAGTGGACAGGGTTTCCCCACCCAGATCACTTTATGATTCAGAGCAAAGCTGGGGCAGGCAGTTCACACACACAGGCAAATATACTTATACATACAAATACATGGAGACACACACACAAATATACATACATACAAATACATGCAGACACATATATACATGCATACATACAGAAATGCATATATATACATATATGGTCATATACAACATTTAACATGTACACATTCATGAATACATGCATATTTACACAAACACACACATATACATGCATATGGGCACAAAAATACCCAAATACATACACACAGAGGGGCATGTACACATCTACACATAGCCACACACATAAACATATGCATACATGAATACACACATAGTACATATATGCAACTCACACATACACATATGCATACATGAATATGGACACAAATATATGCTAATATACACATACATATATACAGATGAGTACACACATGAAGACATGCATATACACAGACACATACATAAATACATGCACACACAAGCACACACATACATACATACATGCATTTGCCTACAAACACAGATACACAAATGTATGTATATGCACATACACACATGTGCACATATACACAGGCACATACATGAAAACACCCATACATATACATGCATACAGATATACATATGCACACACCTGTGCATATGTATTCATATGTATTCATAAGCATGCATACATATACATCTGTATACATAGTACACATGCACACATGAATATGACATACATATAAATAGACGTGCATGTACATACATGTCAGTACAAATGCATAGGCACACATGTGCATGCAAATGCACACATAATGAATGAAGAATTAAAAGTTGTCTATTAAACATAATGTATGTGTGTACATATACACACACATAGACACATATGCACATATTCATAAGTGCATACATGTACACAGACACACAGTGCCCCAAGCTAGGATTCCCTTGGACTCTCTCCCCTCACAGTCCACTCCCCACCCCCCATCAACCTATATCCTGCTTCTCTCCATCTCACTCGCCAGCCCCAAAGCTCACGGTCCCTTGCCCTCCTGGGCTGCCCAATGTATGGAATCCCCTGGAAGCTAGTGAGGACAGGGTGATCTGAGAAGACACTGGGCTTACAGACTCCCAACTGAAAGGCAGATGAGGGAGCCAAAGTCAGAGAATCCTAGAGTTCCTAACAGTCTTGCCGGGAAGGACTCCTAGCAAGGAGCTGTGGCCTGTAAGATGGGAAGATGGACATCCCAGGACAGACAGGTCTTTCCCAGAAAAGCCCAGTGGCTTGAATGATCTACCACCGTGGCCACTTCTGCAAGAGAGGCCAGCCTTACCCGGGACACATCAAAGTTCTCCTGAGGCTGGATGTCTGGTAGTGTTGGCACAGGGCCAGCCCTGGAGGCCAGGCAGGTCGTCAGCAGCAAGAACAGGGTCCTGAAACCCATGGCTCTGAGCTCTTCAGCCTTTGATAGCTCGCAGCTTGGTGTGGAGACAGGAGACCACCTCCCTGCCAGGGACAGCTGCAAAGTGAGGCCAGAGAATGGGCGGAGGCAGGTGGTGACCTTGGTATTTGCTCTGCTCAACCAAGGCCAATCAGGGCCCCTAAACCAGCTCTAATTGATTCCAGAAGCCCAGCCCAGGTCCAACCCTGTAGCAGAGGCCATGGTTTTGACTCTGAAGGGACACTGGCCAAGCACTATAGAGCCAGGTCCCCAGAAAGGCTTCCCATGGGTCCCCCACCTATCCCAAGGGCTCCAGGGGATGGGGAGCCCGCAGCACCTGGTCTTTCCCCTGCAGCTCATGCCTGTGAGCCAGGCACAGACAGCCTGGCCAGGTCATTTCTCATGTCACAAAACTGAGGCCCAGGAGGAGGAAGAGACCGGAGGTCATAGGGAAGTCAGCTGTAGCCAAGATCCTGTCCCCCACCCCAGCTCTTTCTCTGACTCCCAGCTTCCTGCAGCCTTTGAAATAACAGCAAAAATAATGATAGATGCTGTCCCTTCACTGAGTGCCCCAGAAGTCTGTGATGTTGCCCACTTTCACAGACACAGGTCTTGAATCCCCTAAAAGTGACTGGACTGGCCCAGGGCCCCCCACTGGTAAAGGGAGAGACTGGGATCAGGGGTAGCCTCCTGTAGTCCTCCTGCTACGTGACCTTGGGCAAGTCGCTCAGCCTCCATGCCTATTTCCTCAGCAGGAAATGGGCACACACTAGTACCTGGGTTGGAGCACTGGGGAAAGGGTTGTAGGTGTTAATGCTAGTGGGTAATATTTTGGGTCAAGCTCCAGATGCTTGCAGGAGATCCAGAGGATTCTTCCCTGAAGCCCCAGAGGAAACCAGCATGACCAGACTTTGGCCTCGGCCTTTCGGCTGAAGCCCTGTGACAGTCCACACGTTGACTGTTTCCTGCCAAATTATTTGGTGTCTTTTGCAATAGCAGCCCTAGGGTCTTTCAGATTTATTTATTTTTTATTTTTATTTGTTATTATTTTATGTGTATGAGTGTACTGTGTGCATGTAGGTTGGTGCACCCATGTCGTGCAATGCCAGGGAGGTCAGAAGAGGGTGTCAGTCAGAACTGGAGTTAAAGAGGGTTCTTAGCCGCCACGTGGGTGCTGGGAATCGAACCTGGGTCTTCTGCAAGAGTAGCCGATGCTCTTAACTGCTGACCCATCTCTGCAGCCCCAGTCTTTCAGATTTAAAACACAAAATTTTTGTTTTTGAGAAATGGTCTTGTATAGCTCAGGCTAGCTTTCTCCTTGATGTGCAGTCTGGGCTGGTCTTGAATTTCTGATTCTCCAACCCCCACTTGGAGAGGGCTGGAGTAGCAGGCACACACCAGCACGCCTGTTTATGTCATTCAACTCAGGGCTTAGGCAAGAGCTCTAGCAACAAAGCTATTTCCTTAGCCCCTAGATTTAGATACAATAGGAATATTTTAAATTTCTATTTATTTATTTATTTATTTATTTATTTATTTATTTATTTTTATGTGTATGAGTGTTTTGCCTGCATGTGCGTAAGTGCACTGTGTGCCTGGAATGCTCAAACAGGTCAAAAAGGGCTTCTGATCCCCCGGGAGGGGCGTTTTAGACAGTTGTTAGCCACCATGTGGGGGCTGAGACTGTAACTAGGGTCGTCCTGCAAGAGCAGGGTGGGTTCCAAGTGGTTTTTTTTTTTCTTTTTTTGGTGTTTTTTTGTTTTTTTTTTTGTCTTTTCAGACAGGTCTCCTGTAGCTCCAGCTGTCCTGGAACTCAACTCTGTAGATCAGCTGGGCCCTTGAACTCACCAAAGAATTCCGCCTGCCTCGTGTCTCCCAGAGTGCTAGGTTAAAGGCGTGCCGCCACACCACCGCCTCCTGGCGTTTCCTCTTGTCATTTTTGTTTTTTTTTATTTTATTTTATTTTGAGAACAGCAGTGTTATTGACCATTAAAGCAGCTCTCTAGTCCCTTTAATGGGGATTTTTTTATTTATACTTTTCAATTTTTTATTTTCATTTAGTATTCTTCAATAAACAATAAAATAACAACATAACAATAAATAAACAGGAATAAATAAATAAGTAAATAAATAAAAAGTAAATAAATAAATAAATGAATAAAAGAATAAACAAATAAATAAATAACCCAAGCCATCATACTTTGTGAAATTTGTACAGGGACCTAATTCTCCAGAGAGTTTTCCTTGAATCACTCAGGATTCCCTCCTTGGGGCAGGGAAATGAATGAGAGCATTTATCAGCTGTTTAATTCAAACAAGTTCCCAGGAATTCAGAAGATCCCAACTGAACTCCTCCCACCCATGATGTTACTCAGTGCATGGGCAAGCCAAGGGGCTCCAGGGTGATCAAGGGATCGGAGGTCGTGGTGGGTGCCAGTGCGAGGTCATTGTCCCTGGACTGGGAAGATTACACAACCTACACAGTGCCCCTGCAGCTGGGCTAGAAGGAGAAATGGCTTTTGCTGGCACTCGACTGGGTGACTGGCCCCTTCCAGGGTGGGGTGCAGGCTTGCTGAAATCAGACAGATGCACTGCCTTAGGTCCTATCCAGCAGCTCCCGGGAAAACCTCTCATTCCCATCTTATAGAATGGATCGCCAGGCAAGCTGGCCAGATTTCCAGGGACACCTGGGTCTGGTTAAAATCTTTTTAAAAATAAATTTATTTATTATTTTTTATGTGTATGAGTGTACTGTCTGCATGTAGGTTGGTGCACCTGTGTCGTGCAATGCTGCAGAGGTCAGAGGAGGACAACTGATTCCCCTGGAACTGGAGTTAAAGACGGTTCTTAGCCACCATGTGGGTGCTGGGGATCAAACCCAGGTCCTCTGCAAGAGCAGTCAGTGTTCTTAACTGCTGAGCCATCTCTCCAACCCTTTTTTGGCCTTTTTGAAACAGGGTCTCCCTGTAGCCTCAGCTGTCCTGGAACTCACTATGTAGACCAGGCTGGCCTTGAACTCATAGAGATCCACCTGCCTCTGCCTCCCAAGTGCTAGGATCAAAGGCATGCACCACCATGCCTGGCTCAATGGGGATTTCTTCAAACCCGAGTCTTTCTGTCTCCAGAGCTCCTGCCTGTGATCCCTCTTCCTGCAGCTCTTTCTCCTGGGGCTCCTCAGCCTTGCCCTTCCTGCCTGATCCTCTCCTGGAACATCCTTCCACCCAGCAGCCCCTGCTAGAGCTGGGAGATCGGCAAGCAAAAGCCTTGCCTGTGGAAGTATCGGGTGCCTTCCAGAGTGTGCATGAACGGATGGTGTGCCATGTCCCTTCTGTGAGACCCAGCTGGTACCCAAAGTGTGCATGAACGGATGGTGTGCCGTGTCCCTTCTGTGAGACCCAGCTGGTACCCAGAGTGTGCATGAACGGATGGTGTGCCATGTCCCTTCTGTGAGACTTAGCTGGTACCCAGAGTGTGCATGAACGGATGGTGTGCCATATCCCTCTGTGAGACCCAGCTGGTACCCAGTGTGTGCATGAACGGATGGTGTGCCATGTCCCTTTGTGAGACTTAGCGGTACCCAGAGTGTGCATGAACGGATGGTGTGCCATATCCCTCTGTGAGACCCAGCTGGTACCCAGTGTGAGACTGTGCCAGCTGGTACCCAAGTGTGCATGAACGGATGGTGTGCCATGTCCCTTCTGAGTAGCTACAGATGTCGACGTGTGTGCAGCCTTTGGCCTGGTTCCCAGAGTGTGCATGAACGGATGGTGTGCCATGTCCTTCTGTGAGACCCAGAGCAAATGAGGTTTTTTTCTGTTCAATAACAGTGAGCTTGGCTACTGATGGGATTTCCTTTTTGCTCTGGCCACCAGGAAGCTCAAAGCCATGATCAACATTTCAACTAGGCTTAACTTTCTGCAGAAGTTTAAATCTTCCATTGTGTGTGAACAGTTATCTCCAGTTTTTATAAACATGATTTATTTATATGTCGGGGGGGCAATAATGTATGTGGGGGGGGTGCTACTATGCAGATACCACGGTGTGGGTGTCAGAGTACAATTTGCAGGATCTTTTCCCCCATGTGGGTTCCAGTGATAGAACTCTAGCTGTCAGGCTTGACAGTAAAGGCTTTTAGCCAGACCAGTTTCTCAGTCTTTTATGGTTTGGCTAATGTTGGAAATCAGGAAATGGTGTAAGAGGAAGGGCAAAGAACTCAGACACCCTGACATTGTGTTCTGTGGAGTGTGGGGTCAGATTTCCCTCTTTCCTTATCTGTAAACCAAAGAAGACAACAGTTCCTGTGCCCACGGAGAGGTTAAGAGAGACGTCCTTGTGGGAGTGATCAGTGAACCATCCATATACACTACGAGAGTCTGTCCCAATACCTGGCTACATGCAGCTTGCCAGCATGGTCTGTCCGACCTTCTGGAAGGCTGGAAAGCCCTAGGCACCCGGGGTACCCACTCTTTGGGGTCAGGCCGTGTGCTCAGTGTACAACCTGCGGGGGGGGGGGCTGGAGGCTGAGGGAGCGTTCATCTCTCCTCCTGCTCCTGGCGTTTACACTCCTGAGATTATTAACCAGAGCACACAGAACCCCCTGGCCAAGGCCACCTGGACTTTGAACAGCTTTTTAAACATTAACAGGGGCCACAAGGCCAGGGGGCAGGCAGTGTCTGGGGCCCCAGTCCCTCTTCTCTGTCTCTCTTGCTTGGTGGGCGTGGGAAAGCTGGGGGCTTCAGTCCCTCCTCCTGGAAGGCCCAAAGGTCCAAGAGTCCATGGGGATCAGCCAGGTCCTAGAATGCTTTGAAGAGGGAGGGTGCTGCCCGCCCAGGAACCTCAGAGGTGGCCAGCACAGCAGGGATCAGAGGCCCCAGTGATCAGATGAAACACCTTGAACAGGAGGAGAGGAGTACTTGTTCAAGGTTCAACCCAGCCTTGGTGACCCAAGATAGGAGCCTTAGTACCAAGCCTGGCCCCTCACTCCAGCTCTCTCTCTCATGGCCCAATTTCAGGATGTCATCTACTTCTCGTTTTGGTTTTGGCAGTGGGAACAAGATGGGAACCACAACAGGTCCTGGAGGGAGGCAGGCAAGTAAGGGACGTCTGAGGTAAGATGGTCACTGTAGCGATAGATGCCAAGGGAGGGGGAATTCATACCAGAAGTGGGTGTGGTCAGGCGCAATTACGGATGGGACGGATAGTTCACCCGCTGGGGGACAAATTGTGCAAACGTCCCATGAGAGCTGGAAAACCCTGATCTTAATGTTATAATGAAAAGCATTTGGAATACAAAAAGTTAAAATTGGGCTGGCAGATGACTCAGTGTAAAGGTACTCAC
Source organism: Rhizomys pruinosus (assembly GCA_009823505.1). Taxonomy (NCBI): domain Eukaryota; kingdom Metazoa; phylum Chordata; class Mammalia; order Rodentia; family Spalacidae; genus Rhizomys; species Rhizomys pruinosus. The sequence continues at coordinate 1,606,110 of VZQC01004008.1, forward strand.
TGCCAGGCCCGGTGACTAGGCTTGATCTCTGGGACCCAATGGTAGCAGGAGAGAACCGACTCCTGCAAGCTGTATGTGCAATGACCCACACACATCACACACAAACAATGCACACACAACGCGCACCCGGATCACACACACAACACGACCCGCACAACACACACAACACCACACACACACACCACACACAAACCGCGCCCCTGGGAGACACAGGGACACTTGGCAGGCTTTTCAGAAGAGCAGTAGTAGGTTCAGAACTGGGTCAGGAAAGATTACTCAGGAGACCAGAAAGGAGGAGTGTGTGGTCAGCCAGTGCCCTGGAGGATACCAGGGAGAAACCTGTGGCTGGCAGATATCTTAGGACACTGGAGAGAAGTCAGGACAGAGTGTATGGGCGAGCTCAGGGTGGCTTTCCTTCCTGCCCTAGAGGCCCTACTTGTTCCTGGCTGCAGCCTGTCCATTCAGCATCACCAGGGAGAGGGAGAGGGAAAGGGAAAGGTCTTTACGATCCTTGCTTCTTCTTCTCCCATCCCATGCAAGAGCAGGCCAAACGTGCTGGGACAAAAAAGCAAGAGAGAACAGAACCGAAATGAAAGAAATTGAAAAGAAAGGGAAACGAAAGAAAGAAAGAAAGAAAGACAAAGAAAAGAAAAAGAAAGAAACGAAAAGGAAAAAGAAGACGGAAATAAAGGAAAGAAGTGAAGAAGAGGAAGGTAAGGAAGGAGAGAAGGAAGGAGAGGAAAGAAGGGAAGGAGTAGAGGGAAGGAGGGAAGGATAGGAAGGAGAAGAAAGAAGGGAAGGAGTGGGGGGGGGCTGGAGAGAATGGCCTAGTGGTTAAGAGCGCCGACCGCAAAGCTCTTGCAGAGGACCCCGGGGTTTGAATACCCAGCACCCACATGGCGGCTGAGAACCGTCTGTAACTCCAATTTCCAGGAGACTCCCACTCCAGGGGAATCCGAAACCCTCGTTCCTTCTGACTCTCCGCGGCATTGCACGACACGGAACACGGGTGCACAGACTTTCATGCAACAGTACATTCATACACTACGGAAATAAATAAATTAATAAACAAAAAAAAAAGAAGGGAAGGAGTGGAGAGAAGGAGGGAAGGAAGGAAGAGAGAGAGAAAGATCAAACAGACAGAGAAGGGGAGATACATTTCATGCAAAGAAAACGACCCATGCATACCATACTCAGGCACACAAGCACACACACGCACAACACACGCACACACACACACACACACACACACACACACCCCTGGAGAGCTGAGTGTCAGTCTTCCATAACTACTGGGGACTGTTGTGGGCGGTCCTTTCCCCTCCCTGGCTTCAGCTTCTTCATCTTGAACTCCAAACAGAATAATGCTCACTCATGTGGCACAACTGAAATAAGGCGTGGTAGACCAGGAAATGTGGAGACTTGGGGTACCACACAGGCCTTGGGGTCCTTACCTGGCTAGAACTGCATGGAGAAGGCATAAGTATCTTCTGTCCACCAGGGAGCAGCAGAGAGCTTCCAGAAAGATGGCCAGGGTTTGAACAGACAAGAGGATCAGAGACCTGGAGCGAAGACCCATGGAAGAACCAAGGCTAGAGGCCATCTTCCTTCAAACCTGCTGAAGGCCCTTGTGAGCCTCCTCCTTGCCTTGTGCATCCCCAGGCCTACTAGGAGCTGAAGCTTGGGAAACGCCCTAAAGGGCCTGGGACATTCTGCTGGGGAACCGGATAGGGAATTGAGGGTGTCAGCCACCAAGACCCCTAGAACCTGTGTCCTGGTACCTGGAAGGACCTCATGACCTCATTGTATAGGACACGTGGGACTGAGGGGTTCTCCTTCACCACACTCTCCACAGCAGGGATCTCAACAGGGCGAGTCTGTCTCCTTGTCCATGCTCAGGGTTTGCTAACCTGAGCCCAGACCTTTTCTTCTTTCCTGAAGATCTTATACCATGTTGGAGAGTACCATGCAAGTCCTTCAACACTGACTAGTGAGTGCACATGCAAGTGAGTGAGTGGCTACATTACCCTAACAGGCCAGCTAGGATGGCTCAGCTAGGACAGTGCTTGCCTTGCCAGTATGAGAACTGTTCATTCTAGTCCCAGAATCCACATAAGTCAGGCATGGTTGTGTGTCCTTGTAATGCCAGCTCTGGGAAACAGAGACAAGGAGGTTCCCCAGGGGGCTTGAAGGCTGGTCAGTCAGCCTAGCTGAATCAGCAAGTTCCAGACCAAGTGAGAGTGGAGGTTCATCACATTTGCACATGCATCTGCAGACACATGAGTATGTACACACACACACAGAGGAGAAAGTGGGACACTAGGATTCATTGTGTCCTTGAGCTCTAGCTGTCTTGAAGACAGCTTGTCACCAAGGATTGCAACTGGAAGAAAGGGTCCCTGAAGAGACTTCTGAAGGCTTTGCCTGTGCCTGGGAAAGACACACTGTCACTACCTGTTCTTCACAGGCTGGGCCTAACTGCCCATGGAAACAGGACTTGCCCCCGTCCTGGCCGGCCACATGGATGCACCCCAGCATATGTGAAAAGACTCCCTCCCTCCCTCCTGAATCCATGAGGCAACTGGGGTTCCTCAGAGAGTCCCACTGGTCCTTCTTCCAGCAAGATAAGCAAATATTTCCCAACAGTTACCTTGAAAGACAGTGGAGCTCGTCCCTGGCTCTCCCCCAATGGCCACTACTGTCCCTGGAGAATTGTGTCCATGGCATCTCCAGCAGAGGTGACATAATCTGGATCTGTACAGAAGGAGGCCAGATCCTGACACAGTCCCCTGTGGGCAGTCACAGGAATGCTAGAAGGTCCTTGCTGGGAGCATCCACTTCTAATGACCTAGTAGTGATAACAGCGTCTATCTATTTAGTACCGACAGGGGCTGGGCTCTGGGATGAAGTCTGTAAGCTTCATGTTTAATCCTATCATCCCTGTGAGTGCTGGCTGGCTCCCTTAGCATAAACCAATTCTATCCCCAGTTCACAAAGGGGAGATTGAGGTTCAAAAAGGTTAACACGTCATCCCAGATCCCACAGTTGGTAACTGGGCAGATGGAGGTCCCTGAGGTATCTGGCTGATTCAGTCTGAACAATTCTGTCTTTACAGTGGTGACACTTTCTCTGTGGGATCAAACTTTTGCATGAGGAGGTGGGCTTTTATGGATAATTCTCTGCTCCCGATGACTATGCTCAGGAGTCCCCAAGTTGGAGAGAATCTGTTCCCCTATCTGCCCTTCCCCTGGGGTCCTGCTGAGTGGCAATCTCTGTGGTCCTTGAGATCATTCACATCAGACATTAGTGTCACTTCTACCACCTACAAGACTGTGTGACACTGGGCGAGGTCAGGAATATCTTTCTGACTTGATTTCCTCCCTGCAAAGGGAAAATTGCAAGCACACCTGCTCCTTGGAGCCACTGAGCAGTGAAGGCCCTACGCCCCCACAGCAGCCGGGCAGTGCTTGGCAGCCACAGATGTGCGGACTGTCATTTCTACTACACAGTAATTGTCACTTGGCTTCTCCTTCCCTCTCGCTTGGCTGGAAGTTCTGTGAGAGCCAGGCAGTGGCTCAGCGTCAGGCTAGTGTTACTCAGACCCAGTAAGCCAAGCTTGATTTCTAAGTGAGGACTTGCAGTCTCCATGAATGATAGATTACAGGACCACAGACCAACTCAACTGTCAAATTAATCCTTACCAGCTGGCCAGGGCAGACATCCTTGACAGCCAGGGTCTTGTCTGGCCCACACAGTAGGTCTGTGGTGCAGAAAGCCAAAGACCCAGGTCTCTTTTGACTAGAGGCCTGGTCTCCAACCATGGCACTCCATCTGCTGAGGTCCAGTGACCACTGCTCCTATATGCTGTGTTTGTTTGGCTGAAAAGCAAGGCAGGTGTATCCCTGGAAGACCAAAGCGAGGACAGCATCATTTAAAGGGTACAAGGTGTCCCACAAGGGGCTAAAACCCCCTAAGGGCCCTGAAATTGAATATGGATTTGGGAAAATTTGTCCTTAGGTCAAGGAGAAAGAGCAAGAGAGAAAACAAGGCCCACCGACATGGTTAAAGAAGCAAGATGCTCTCAGCAATAAGGTCAGCTCTCTCCTTGACTCCACCTCTCAGGGCTCCCTTCAGATGAGACTGCAGTGCCTTTTGGTAGGGTGAGGAGGGCTTGGAAGTCAGGGCCTCCTGCATGCTAAGCTACAGTGCCTGGCTCTCTCACAGTCTTCTATTTTAATTTCCTTATTTTTCTTAAAAATAATTTTGTATGTGCTGTATGCACAGGTTGTCTCTATGTAGGTACGTCTGCATGTTCAATGTGTGGGTATGCATGTTGTGTTGGGGATGCACATGTATGTACATGGCGTATGTGTGTGAGAGTGTATGCATGTTGTGGGGGTGTGTATATGATGTGTGTTGTGTGTTGTGTTTACATATGCAGGTTGTGTGTGCATATGTGCCCTGACAGTGCTCATGTGTGCAGACTGTGTGTGTGCATGTTGTGCATATGGGGGTGTTTAGGTTGTGTGTACAGTTCAGGTGTGTGCATGTTGTGTGTGTAGTTCAGTGTGTGCACGTTGTGTGTGTAGTTCAGGTGTGTGCATGTTGTTTGTACAGTTCAGGTGTGTGCCTGTTGCATGTGTAGTTCAGGTGTGTGCATGTTGTGTGTGTAGTTCAGGTGTGTGCAGATTGTGTGTGTAGTTCAGGTGTGTGCATAGCTCAGGTGTGTGCATGTTGTGTGTGTACAGTTCAGGTGTGTGCATGTTGTGCATATGGGGGTGTTTAGGTTGTGTGTACAGTTCAGCTTTGTGCATGTTGTGTGTATAGTTCAGGTGTGTGCATGTTGTGTGTGTAGTTCAGGTGTGTGCATATTGCGTGTGTAGTTCAGGTGTGTGCATGTTGTGTGTGTAGTTCAGGTGTGTGCATGTTGCGTGTACGGTTCAGGTATGTGCATGTTGCATGTGTAGCTCAGGTGTGTGCATGTCACGTGTGTAGTTCAGGTGTGTGCATGTCGTGTGTGTAGTTCATGTGTGTGCATGTTGTGTGTGTAGTTCATGTGTGTGCTTGTCGTGTGTGTAGTTCATGTGTGTGCTTGTCATGTGTGTAGTTCATGTGTGTGCTTGTCGTGTGTGTAGTTCATGTGTGTGCATGTTGTGTGTGTAGTTCATGTGTGTGCTTGTCGTGTGTGTAGTTCATGTGTGTGCATGTTGTGTGTGTAGTTCAGGTGTATGCATGTTGTGTGTGTAGTTCATGTGTGTGCATGTTGTGTGTATAGTTCAGGTGTGTGCGTGTTGTGTATGTACAGTTCAGGTGTGTGCGTGTTGTGTGTAGTTCAGGTGTGTGCATGTTGTGTGTAGTTCAGGTGTGTGCATGTTGTGTGTATAGTTCAGGTGTGTGCATATTGTGTATACAGTTCAGGTGTGTGCATGTTGTGTGTACAGTTCAGGTGTATGCATGTTGTGTGTACAGTTCAGGTGTGTGCATGTTGTGTGTACAGTTCAGGTGTGTGCATGTTGTGCATACAGTTCAGGTGTGTGCATGTTGTGTGTGTAGCTCAGGTGTGTGCATGTTGTGTGTACAGTTCAGGTGTGTGCATGTTGTGTGTGTAGTTCAGGTGTGTGCATGTTGTGTGTTTGGAGGCTGTATGTATGCATGCTGGGGGGGGTGTGTGCATATTGTCTCTGTATACATGTATAAGGGCACACATGAGTCTCAGTCATTTGAACAATGTCCTTAGCCATGTCTTTCTGAAGCTTGTTATCCATCCTACAGCCGTGGCTTCTGCCACACTCCCCACTCTGCACTGGCTAAAGTTGGAGTCCTCAGGAATCTGGGGGACTGAACATGCTAGAACTTCATGGTTCTCCAGAGGTGTCAGCAGTTCACAAGCTCATACTTCAATACAATGCTTTAAAATTCCAGAAAGATCTAAGGATTTGGAATTCTGGAAAATTCCTAGTGCCTAGGATTTCTGAAAATCTCCCTCGAATTCATGTTCTGGGGTACTCTCGGCCTTCTCCTGATAGCCTTTCAAACACTTGGGGGCCAAAGCCTATCCTCCAGGTTCCCACAATCTGAAGATGACTTTTGGGGTTCCAGAAGAGCCTTTGACTCTGCAAGTCTCACCAAGGGACAAATGGGTGTGACATCTCACCAGGGAGTAGAATCCTGTTGAATTCCCCCACAACTGGTGAGCAAGGCCTTGACTGAGGGTGGGCACAAGGCTTGGCAGCCAGGGGCAGTGGAGGCCAACCTGGCGAGGCTTTCACTGAGCTGGGTGCGAGCTGGAACTAGGAACCTGGAAAATCGTGGTGGCTGCAGAGGATGCTACAGGCCAGGGCTCCCCTGGGTGGTCCTCGTCCATCGTCCTACTCCCGAGGCAGCTGGGAAGGCTCTCACACTCAGTGCCAGAGCCTCCCCTGCCCTTGGCGAGGACCTCCCAGCAAGTAGGGCCGAACACCAAGCAAGGAGATAAGAGTTGGGGTGGGGAGGAGTCCTGGCAGGGACCGTCAGCGCTGACACAGTAGGTAGTGTGAAAATGTCAAGAAAGGAGACCCTATAATGTCAACCGAGCTCCCCTGCCCTGCGGCTCTTGGCACAGACATCACCTCTAAGAGAGCTTTCTGGACTCTGTATTGAGAACTGTGCTCTTGCCCAGGCAGAGCGCGGAGGCAGAGCGTGAAGAAGGCAGAGCCCGAAGAAGGCAGAGCACAAAGGCCTTACTTACTCTGCTCTGCTCTTTGGCACTGCCATGTTCTGCGAGGGCAACACAGGCCCAAGCGGGTTTGCATAGATATCTGCTGAGTAGTTTTCGTGTGTGTGTGTGTGTGTGTGTGTGTGTGTGTGTGTGTACATGCGTGTGGAGGATAGCGGCCACTGCCAGGTGTTGTTCCTCAGGCACCATCTTTCTCTTTTCTTTTTTGAGACAGGGTTCCTCACCGTCCTGAAACTCACTGATTAGGCTGGGCTGGGCTGGGCAACCAGCTCAGAGAGATCCTCCTGTCTCTGCCTCCACAGTTCCGGAATTACAAGCACGTGGCACTACAAGCCTGGCTTTTAAAAATTTTTGTTACTTTATTTCTTTATTATTTGTTCATTCATTCATTCATTCAGTGTTTGTGTGTGTGTGTGTGCGTGTGTGTGTGTGTGTGTGTGTGTGTGTTCAGGCTTCTAGAGGAAGGAGGACATGCAAGTGGAGGTCAGAGGACAACTTGTAAGACTTGGTTCTCTCCTTCTGCCACATGGTTCCTGGGAATTAAACTCAGGTCCCAAACACCTTTATCTGCTGAGCCATTTTGCTGGCCCTCATCCAGTTGCTCATGTGGGTGTAGACCTAGCACGGGTGGCAGCCACAGGATCCTCATCCAGTTGCTCATGTGGGTGTAGACCTAGCATGGGTGGCAGCCACAGGATCCTCATCCAGTTGCTCATGTGGTGTAGACCTAACACAGGTGGCAGCCACAGGATCCTCATCCAGTTCCTCATGTGGTGTAGACCTAGCATAGGTGGCCGCCACAGGATCCTCATCCAGTTCCTCATGTGGGTGTAGACCAAGCACGGGTGGCAGCCACAGGATCCTCATCCAGTTCCTCATGTGGGTGTAGACCTAGCACGGGTGGCAGCCACAGGATCCTCATCCAGTTGCTCATGTGGGTGTAGACCTAGCATGGGTGGCAGCCACAGGATCCTCATCCAGTTGCTCATGTGGTGTAGACCTAACACAGGTGGCAGCCACAGGATCCTCATCCAGTTCCTCATGTGGTGTAGACCTAGCATAGGTGGCCGCCACAGGATCCTCATCCAGTTCCTCATGTGGGTGTAGACCAAGCACGGGTGGCAGCCACAGGATCCTCATCCAGTTCCTCATGTGGGTGTAGACCTAGCACGGGTGGCAGCCACAGGATCCTCATCCAGTTGCTCATGTGGGTGTAGACCTAGCATGGGTGGCAGCCACAGGATCCTCATCCAGTTGCTCATGTGGGTGTAGACCGAGCACGGGTGGCAGCCACAGGATCCCTCAGGCAGCTGATGCTTGAGGCCAATAGCGTCCACCGCAGCCTCCTGGCACTGGGTGAGACCCAGGGCCTTCCTGGTCTGGTTGACTTCCTGCATCCCTTCTCTGTTCCAGACCCCCTTGCTGCTCTAGGGAGACCACAGGACTAACAATGTACAGATGAGTGCTAGAGACACGTGCCAAGACTCAGAGATCCGTATCTGTCTCTAGGGATCGAAGTCAGCTCTTTGTATTTTCACACAAGCATTTTATCACCTGAGCCCCTCAGCAAGTCATTTTGGGGTATGGCGTGTTGAGCCTACCTGTTCTGTCAAGTTGCCATGTAACTGTAAGTTCCCTTGGGCCAAATTCTTGGCAACAAAAAAAGCCCTTTGGTGGCACTCTTTCTAAATGTCAGGGAATCCATAGCAGTCAAGTAAGGGGTGCCGCCATGGTGCCCATTCTGAACACAAGGCAACCTGGGCTCAGGGCAGCTGTAATTTTCCCAGGACCACAAGGATAAAATGACAAGGGAGTGGAAGCTACGTGGCTTCCTGCTCTGCCTGCCTGTCTGCCTATCACCCTGAGTCTCTGGGCTCATCATTGACCTTGACCTTCTCAGGACACCCTGGCCTCTGTTGGACACTCCCAATGTCCAATCACAAGTCATGCCTCTCAACATCTGTTCTCTGGGGGGTTCCTGACTTGGTTATACCCAGCTTCTAGAACCTGTCCTGCATAGAATTGGGGGTCAGGGTGGGAAACCCAGAGAGGCCTAGTAACCTGTCCCATGACACATACAATACATGAGAGCCTTGTATAACCTGGTTTTATCTTTTTATCCTCATTCCCCTGTTGTAAGGCTCATACTTTGGAAACATTCCCAGGGCTGCTTTCCAGAATGCTGGGCAGGAAAGCTCAGTCTTTCTTTGCTTGCTCTTGCAAGGGGAAGCAGGGTTTGGTGCTCTATGCTAGACTGCCCTACTCAGAGACAAGAGGTCTCCACCAGACAGTTGGGCGGTCCTCCTGCAGCCCCAAGCTCCTGGGTGCTCCTCCCTAGGACTTCCTGAAGCCTGTGGTTGAAGCTAGTCTGCCTGGAGCTCTAGCCCAACCCAGGCCTCAGGTCTAGAAAGTCCCAGGCCGAAGCCAGGCTCAGGTGCTAGAAGCCAAGGGGTCTCCTTCCCTCTCTGCTGGTCTCTCTATTGGTGTCCTGCTTCTACCTCTCACGGGCCAGCATGACCCAGACACAGGTCTAATCTGGGAATGTCTTAAGAGCCTTTCATGTCTGTATGTCCCAAACTCTTAATATGGCCACAGCGCCCTGAGAAATTTGGAGCCCGAGGTCTTTGAGCCTTTGCATCCCAGCCCTGTCACTCTCCTCAGGCCATTAGCTGTCACTGTCCCTAAGGGCTATGCAATCCCAGATTGGCTTACCTTTGTTGTGCCTCCACAAGTTCCCTGGCTTCCCCCTATCAGTGCACTGTGAAGTGACAAATGTCTATCTCCCACTCCCTTCCCCACCTCCCAGGCCATGAGTAACCTGGCAAAGCCACCTTTTCCTTGCTTGGTCTTATCTGCCACCTACAGTTGATGTCCAGAGGACACCAGTTGTGTGTGTTGAATGAATAAATGAGTAAGGGAGCAAAAATGGACTACACAGATCTTAGTTTCCAGAGCTACAAATGGAGAACCATCAAGCTTGCCCTGTGGCTCCCTGAACGAGGTCTTTCCACTTCCTGAATTCCTCTTGACACTTCTTTTTGTTATTTTTTTATTTATTAGCCTTTATGCGTATGAGTGTACTGTCTGCATGTAGGTTGGTGCACCCATGTCATGGGATGCTGTGGAGGACAGAAGAGGGTGTCAGATTCCCCTGGAACTGGAGTTAAAGACAGTTCTCAGCTGCCATGTGGGTGCTGGGGATCGAACCCGGGTCCTCTGCAAGAGCAGTCAGTGCTCTTAACCGCTAGGCCATCTCTCCAGCCCCTCTTGACACTTCTTAACTCCAGACTTACTGCCTTCTGCTGGAGACTCATGCCAGGGACCACACCATCCCTCACCCTTTGATCCTCACTAACTGGATGGGATAAGGTGTTATGTCTTCCATCTAAGTGAATGAAAGTAAAAAAAAAATGTTGCAGGAGGAAGCACAGCTGGCCCAGGGCCTCAGAGCAGGCCTGTAGCTCAGGAGGCCTCCTGAGCACCCAGTAACTTGGACTCACAGTGTGCACAGGGCAAGCAGACCCCTTGGCCATGCACCTACCCCGGCTCCTACCACATCTTCCAAGGTCCTACCTTCACCCTTCTAGCACGTTCCTCCCCTATATCCCAGTTGTTCGGTTAAAACTTGTCTAATACAGAGGTTGGAGAGATGGCTCAGCCAGTTAAGAGCACTGGCTGTTCCTGCAGAGGACCTGGATTTGGTTCCCAGCATCCACATGGTGACTAACAACTCTCTGTAACTCCAGTTCCAGGGGATCTGACGCCCTCTTCTAATTCTGTGGGCATTGCAGGACACAGGTGCACATATATGCAGGCAATATACTCATACATGTAAAATTAAAATAATGTTAAAAATCTTGTCTAATACAGGAAAGAGGGGAGGCCAGCTTGTGTGTGTTGATCAGGAGGGAGGCACACCTGTGCCCTGAGTCCTTGATCTGCCCCAACCCCCCCCCAAGACTCCCCACTTCATGGGCAGACCCACGTGGAAGTGATGTCACCTAAAACACAAGCCCAACCAGATGGGAGCTGATGTCTCAGTTTATTCAGATTTTATCACTCCCTGTCACCCGTCTTCTGAATCCAATCCTATGTTCAGGCTCTGAGGAGGTGCCTTCCTCTGCCCCCTCACAAAGCCCCCCCCCCCAAGCTCTCTGCCCAGAAGCACCCCTGTCCCCATTCACAGGCAGAGAGATCAAGGTTCAGGAGGCAGAGCCAGTCCACTGCAGCGGGGCGTCTTCACTGCGGAGAAAGGCTTTGGCTGGGGCTCTGTGTGCCCTCCCCGTGAGCTGGCTGGTTCTGGCCCCGGCGCAGGGACCTGCCGATCTGATGTGTGAGGGCCTCCAGCCTCTGGGCCAAGTTTGGAAGTCCAGCTCCCCCTAAGGAGCAATGAGACTCCAGCCTTGTCCTATCAAGTTGCCTTCCAGCCCCTGGAGGCCCAGCGTGTTCTGAGGAACCCAGGGTTCTCCCTCCCCAAGCCCCTGGACTGTGTGTTAGCAGAGCTCGGATGACAAAGGACCCTGCCGCGAGTCTTCCAAGCCTGGAAACTAGAAGGACCATTGAAACCACCTCGCTCCCCATCCCGTGTCAAGATGGGAGCCCTGAAACCCCCAAACACTAAGCCCTCTATTCTTCACCTCTCAGTACAGGTGGTGTCTTCGAGGAACCCACAGGCAGGGGTGGTGCAGAGGGTACCACCTCCTCCCCTGTCAGTAATTCTGCCAGGACTTGGGTCTGGGTCCAGTCACTGCAGCTTCTGGGCCAGGGGGAGAGGAGGGTGAGCCTTGGTGGTCCCCAGGCCTCCCCTTCTCACTCCCAGTGCTCAAGCTTGACCCACCTCTCTCCTGGTGGCTTGGCAGAGCCAGAGCCATGTGAGGGTACCCAGGGTGGGGGCCTTGCAGACAGAGACACGTCATGTGGGGCCTCGTGCTCTGGTACCTGCTGGAAAGACCAGAGCCCACAGCAGGTGACCTCAGTTCTGTGTGTCCGGGTACCACTTCCCCAAGTGTTGATGTCACCCATTTCGGAGGCACGGCAGGCCAAGCAGGCTAGCATGCAGGGTGGGTCTCTGTCACTTCCTCTGTGGCCTCCGGGTGGTTCCTAAACGTCTTCTCCTGGAGTGGGAGCCCCTTGCAGGCAAGGCCTGTGTCTGCTTTATTTCTGAATCCTCAGAGCCCAGAACAGAGTCAGACCCAAAGTTTAGGCTGGCATAGGAGAACTCACTGAAGGAATGAGTGAACAGATGAACAGGGGAACAGGAAACAGGTGACTGAATGTGAACAAAAGAGAAACTGAACAAGAGGGAGAACGACTAAAATTGTTAAAAAAAAAAAAAGAAAACAAAACAAAACAAAAAAGCAGAGAAAGATGCAGAAAACTTACGGCAGAATGCACGAATGGGTAGGGGTGGGGTGGGGGGGAAGGGAAGGGGATATATGCCTGAACTGAATTGGAAAATGATGTATGAAATACACAAAGCATCAATAAAAATAAATTAAAAAAAAAAAAAAAGAAGGCAGGATGGGAGGCGGGGCAAGAGCAGCCCTCAGCAAGCCCTTCATTCCCATCCCCCAGAACAGAGGCCTGGGGTCTCCAGAGCTTCAGATCCCTGGACTGCTGAATCTTCAGATCAAGGTCCTGTTACTGGCCTGTCCCGTCCTTTCTTACCTGTGGTACATGGCACTCCCGCCGTGGACAGGCCCAGTGGCCCAGGGGTACGTGGCACAGAGGACAGAGGTGTAAGCAGGAGCAGAGGATTGGCGGTGCCTGCAAGAGGGCACATCAGTGACTCTGTGACACCCCAGTGTGTCCCCCACAACCCAGGGTGGGCAGTGTGACTCACACGGCAGGGGGCACGGCAGGGGGCAGCTGGCACCATGGAGCAGTGGCACACTGGGGCAGAGCTCAGCTGGGGAAGAGAGCAGGCAGAGTGGAGGCGCCTGGGAAGAAGAGTGGGGTCTGAGCCTGTAGTCCCCCAACCCTGCCCATCCGCTGTGCTCCAGGCATTTCTCTATGAAGCCACCCCCATCCACAGACAACTCTGCGGGGCGGGGAACCAGGATCCCATCTCCCAGAAGAGGAGCCCAGGCAGCGAGGGAGTCAAAGGACTAGCGAGGATGACATGCACACAGCCAGGAAGTGAGAGGCAGAAACCAAAGCTGTAGTTCACATACAGAGGCCAGAGGCTCGCCTGTCTCCTAACTGTCCCAAGCCAGCCATGTGGCCACCCTCACCTCTCCAGCTCGTGGACCTGCTGAGTCAGGACGTGCTGCTCCGCCCGGGCCAGGTCCCGACTACTCTGTAGCTGTCGCATTTCCTTTCTGGGGGAGGGGTGGTGATGGAGGGGGAGCAGGCTCTGGGTGATGGGAGGAAGAACCAGCAACAGGAGGCAGGTGGGCACAGAGGGGAGCAGGGAACGAGGAACAGGTGGCATCCCAGCCAAAGCAGGCCGGCAGGGAGGGGTGAGGACAGCCGGCACATTCTACCTGAGCTTCTCATTCTCCAGCATAAACTCTTGCAGCATCCCATAGAGGCTTCTCTGGGCCCAGGCCACCCGGCCCCCATGGAGCCCTGGGGCTGCGGGGGAGCAGGACTTGGCTAAACTGGAAACAACCCAGATCGTATCCAGATCCGGCTCCTGACTCCCAGGGAGATCATACCCTTGCTGCGCATCTGGTCCGGTTGGAACTGCGGGTGACGGCTGTCCTCTCTGAGCTGCAGCAGCTCAGCCTCCACAGGCTGGGGTGGCTTTGCCCCAGGGGACTGAGGAGGAAGAAGCCAGGGCTGTCCTTTCTGACTGTCCCAGTGTGGGTATGTGGGGGGCTAACTTCAGCACCCCTCTTCACTTGCCTGCCCTGGATGTTGGCATGGGCTGCACCTTGTCTCAACTGCGTCATCCTAGAGGGTCTCAATCAGAGCTGAACTTGATTCCCGGTCCAAGCTCAAATTCAGTTCTGCCCCAATCTTGGCTTGGATTCTGATCACCCCCAAACAGCTATCGGACCCTAGCTCATCTTAGACCCAACCTAATCCTGAGGAGATCCTGAGTGACAGCCCAACTTAGGCTCCAGCCCTAGGCCTGCCCAGACCTGGACTGCGATGTTCCCTATGCCCCTGACCCCAATCATGACACGTCCCAGGATTCTGACCCCAGTCCCAACTCTGCTGCAGTCCTAGGATCTGGCTGTCATTGCCTGTGGCCCCTGCTCACATCCCCTTCTATTCACCTTGGGACCCTGTAGCCGAGTGGTGACCCGCTGAGCTCGGCTCGCATATCGCAGAGTGCTGAGGGTCTCAGGAAGGCACTGGGCTGAGGGGGACACGCAGGCCACCTGGAGAGAACTTCCCCTGAGTGCTCCTCCAGAGGAACCCCTTCCTTAGGACCCAGCCCTCCCTGCCAGTTCCCCTTTCCACTGGATACCATGAGGGTGACCCCACGGCCCCCCAGTGAGTCTGCCAGCAACTTGGTAAGTTTGCTGTCCCGGAAGGGAATATGGTTCTGCTTCCGCTGTGGGTCCAGCAGCAGGGAGATGCAGTGCCCTGGTGGGGAGAACAAGGCCCAGAGAGGTTGCGCTGTGTACCCAAAGCTGCTCATCAAGGCTGCTACAGAGAGAAAGTGTGGTTCAGGCTTATGCAGCTTTAACCCCGTCTTTCCACACTATCTCACTGCTCTTCACACTAGTGTCCGCAGCAGACTCCCCGAAGGCAAAGATGCTCTGTCCACCTGATCCCCAACACCCTGAAGAAGGCGAAACACTCAGCAGAGTCTCAGAAACTCACTGACAAATAACTGAATGAAAAACAGGAGTTTCTCCCATAGCTCTGAAACTGTAAAGAAGTGCAGAGGCTGGCCCCACAGGGATCTAGGGCCAATCACATGGTCTGTTCCATCCTCCTACCAGGCCTGTCTTCCAAATATACAAAAGACAGGTGGAATGTTGCTGGCCAATGGCTCATACTCTGGGTATTCCTACCTCCCAAGTTATAATGGCTTTTGCAGACCTTAGCGTGTGTAAAACAGTAACTGTTCAGGAGGGAGGAAAGTCAGCCACAGATCTGGAGACAGATACATGCCCCTGAATCTTGGCTCCTGTCTCTAACCCTTCTCTGTACATTGTAAGTCCTGTGGTCTCCCCAGGTATGGGTCTGGAGCAGAGAAGGGGTGCAGGAAGTCAGACCAGACCAATAAGCCCCTGGGTCTCACCCAGTGCCAGGAGGCTGCGGTTGATGCTGTTGGCCTCAAGCATCAGCTGGCCGCGGGATCCTGTGGCTGCCACCTTCTCGCTGCCTGCCAGGTCTACGAAACATAGCTTGCCCCCAACAGGGGGCTCCCCGAGGTCCACAGGAGATATCTGCCGGGGCTAGGAGATCAGGGCTTGGGCACTTGGAAAAGACTGTGCCCCATGAATGTCACAAAGTCAAAGCCCCCCAACACCCAGAATACCCAAGTCGATTTATACATGGAGGCTGGGCGCTCACCGCTGGGTGGCTAACGTAGAGTGTGAGCAGGGCATGGCTTCTGCTGGAGGCTTGGTTCAGGGTGTGTGAGGACCTTCGACGACGGCTGAGACCTGGGGGAAGATAGAGTCAGGGTCTGCACCTGCTAGTCAGAATGGACGGTCCCAAAGAAGAGACAGGAGCAAAGATGTGAAGGAGAGGTGTCAGGGCAGAGGCATTGGCACAGAGGCAGAAGAGTGGTGCTGGATCAGGTAGTGAGGGGTGACGGCTTTGATGCATACAATAACAAGGACGAAGAACGGAGAATGACAGATTTAAATTTCATAAGCACCTCTCCTCCTGCTGTGTGGAAACAGGGAAATGAAGGCAGAGATCAGCAGAGAGAGGTGATACAACACTAGGCCAGATCCAGAGTCCAGTGTCCCCAGTGCCTGGCAGAGGAGGGGTGCTCAGTAACGCATAAGAAAAAGGTTAGAACAGTATTGTCTTGCAGATAGGCTAGGCTAAGGGGTGTGACCTTTGCCCTTGGACCTTGCAAGTGGGGAGGGTGGAGGGGGAGCAGGCATGGGGTGAGAGTTAGGTATGGGCTGGAGAAGTGTCCGGAAGGCCGGGCAGCAGGCATGGGGTGAGAGTCAGGTATGGGCTGGAGAAGCGTCCGGAAGGCCGGGCAGCAGGCATGGGGTGAGAGTCAGGTATGGGCTGGAGAAGCGTCCGGAAGGCCGGGCAGCAGGCATGGGGTGAGAGTCAGGTATGGGCTGGAGAAGGGTCCGGAAGGCTGGGCAGCAGGGGTGGGGAGGCCCTAGAGACATTTCTTTTAGTTGTGGCTTCTCTCCCACAGGAGTCCTTTCTGGAGTCCCAGCTCCAGCCCAGTGCACCCCAGAAGACCAAGTACCCCACCCCCTAAGCTCCACTGAAGCATCTCACCCATCTGCAGGAGCTCCATAAGGGCCTCCAGGCTGCCAAACTCCACCATCCGAAGCTGCTCCACGTAGAATCCACGGGCCTTGTTCCAGCGAACAGGAAGTGGGCGCGGAGACCCCAGGCTCAGCAAGTCCCAAACCTGGGAAGGGAGGGATGACGGGGATGAGGGCTCCATCCACCAGTAGCCCACTGACAGTGGTCCCACCTTCCCTTCCACTCGCTCCTGGGTTGCACCCTTGGTGTTGGAAATGCAAGGCCTGGCTTCTGGCAACTCCCTTACCTGCTCATTGTAGATCTCCATGTAAGAAGCCCGAAGGGTGACAGGGGCACCCAGATGCTGCACTCGGTCTAACAGCCAGGCAAAGGTCCTCTGCATGATGCCAGCCAGGCTGGGGGGCACTGGAGCCCCTTCCACCTGGGGGGCAAAGATAGCTGGAGCTAGGGCAGCGCCAGCACAAATAGAAGGCCCACCCTTTTGGCCAGGAGCCACGCCATTCTCCCACAGAATATTTCATAGAAAGCTCACAGTCCGTACTCCATCAGTGCCACCCTCGGGACGAACGAACTGAAAGCTAAATACGTGAAGGTGTCAAAGCTAGGACCCAAATGCTGAATCCCGCAAGTCCCTGCCTTCCGGTCTTCACTTCCCGGGTGGCCACACCCTTTCCCTCCCGGAGTCCCGCCCACACCCACCTGGGGAGGAGGTCCCGTCAAGGTGTAGGTCTTCCCGGAGCCAGTCTGGCCGAAAGTGAAGACTGTGCAGGAGAAGCTGTGCGGGCGGCAGGGGCGTGGCTGGGCGCGCGTGGGGGCCTGGCTGGGGCGATGCGGGACCCGAGCCCAGCGCAGCCCGCACCTCACTCACCCGCGCAGGGCCAGCTCTCCCAGGCGCTTCACGCCGCACGCCTGGAACACGTCCTCCTGCGTGCGCGCCCCGTCCAGCACCGCGTGGAAGCGGAACGCCACGTCCGGGCCCCCGCCCGGGGGACTCACCTGGGGAGGGGAGGCGTGGGCGCTGGCGCCCTAGGGGGAGGGGCGCTGGGGGGGGAACCCTGGCATGGGCGGGGCACCCTGGTGCGGAAGGATCCAGTGGAGGAAGATGGAGGATGGGAGGACAGGGTACTCAGTGAGTGGAGTGGACACCCGGGTCGCCGGGCCCTGTGCATGGCCTGCACAGGACCCCTCCACAGGGTCCTTGGCGGAGGCTGGGAAGGTTTCTTTCTACCTGCAGAGTTCGGGTTCCTGAGCAGTGCAGTGCGCTCTGCTCCCCTCGACGCAGCTCGGCGGCGCTCATGGGACGCACCCTGGCATCCAAGAGGAGACCACATGTTGCTCTTTGCATCCGTTCTTCCTCGCCCGCCCGGTTGCCTCCTAGCCGTCCTCTACTCACCTGAGCACCACTTGGATGGCTGTTTCTGGCCCCTCTGGTCCCTGCTCCAGGTTCCTCGCGGGGTCTCTGGGGCCACAACTTTAGTTACCATCCCGGTGCTCAGCCTTCGTGGGGCTCCCTTTCTCCTGCCCCGCCCCCTCCAATACGAACTGACACATGCACTGCACTTACCCATCAGGAGACCCTCGTTCCTCCATGCCCTCCTCTGAACACCGCCTGGGCTCTGCGAGCTCTTTTCCCTGCACCCTCCCCTCTCCACAGGGAACTGTCCACACACACAGCCTCCTCCCCAGTCCCACGGAGCCAGTCATCCAGAAAAGCTCCTGCCTGGCTACCCAAGAGCTCGCAAGTTAAAGATTTACCCACCCCACCTGCGGGGTGGGGAAATTCCCAAGCAAGGGCCCTCTGGTTAGGGGGTTCCGGAGTCTCGGAACACCTTGCTCTTGGCCAGTCCCTTGAAAAGGGACCCATAGGACTACCCAAACCACAAACCACCCTCCCTTGTCACAGATGAGGGACACAACGCAGGGATGGGAAAGGGCTCAGCCAAGGCCACAGAGCCCGCGAGAGGGGCTTCCTCCGCACACCCTCTCTCCAGCCAACAGCTCAGCCTTTCCTCAGTGTGGAGCCCAGGGAGTAGGGGACCCTGGAGAACCTGGCTGGCTGGCTGGCTGGCTGGGTGGCCTCTGGGCTGAGCTAACACCAGCTCCCAGTATCTAGTTAAACATTGGTGCACCGGCCTCTGCACTGTCAAGGGCAGT
Organism: Rhizomys pruinosus; assembly: GCA_009823505.1. Lineage (NCBI taxonomy): Eukaryota > Metazoa > Chordata > Mammalia > Rodentia > Spalacidae > Rhizomys > Rhizomys pruinosus. The sequence continues at coordinate 1,624,351 of VZQC01004008.1, forward strand.
CCAAGACCACTGTAGTGCTTAATGCCCCTGGCTTATCAAAGCAGCAGCTGTGTATGTGAGCGTGCTCTGACTAGGCCATCACTTCCTGTGACAGTCTCCAGGCTGACCGCAGTGCAGAACAATCATGTGCAGACCTGCCCCTTCCGGCTGAGGACAGGTAGGAACAATCCAGGGTGTGGGGTGTTTGGGGCAGTACAGAGGTCTGTAGCTGGGGGGTGCAAGGAGTAAGGCAGGGCAGGTAAGATGCTCAAAAGGTGTTTGGGGCTCGAGAGATGGCCTAGCGGTTAAGAGCGCTGACTGCTCTTGCAGAGGACCCGTATTCGATCCCCAGCACCTACATGGCGGCTGAGAACCGTCTGTAACTCCAATTCCAGGAGAACTCCAATTCCAGGGGAATCTGACACCCTCTTCTGACCTCTGCGGCATTGCACGACACGGGTGCACAGACCTACATGCAGACAGTACATTCATACACATAAAAAAAATAAATAAAATTAAAAAAAAAGAACGCCAACTGCTCTTGCAGAGGACCCGGGTTCAATCCCCATCACCCACATGGCAGCTGAGAACCGTCTTTAACTCCAGTTCCAGGGGAATCTGACACCCATCTGCATGCAGACAGTACATTCATACACATAAAAAGTAAATAAAATTAAAAAAAAAAGATGCTCAAAAGGGACTTCACACTTCAAGAAGGTGAGGATGAAATGCCAAGATATGCAGGGGAGCCCATCCTCTGTGCTCCCACCACAGAGAGCCAGGAAGCCACTCGGTTACAAATGGGACAGTGACATTATTCGATCACATTATTATTGCTATTGGCATTCTGGCTGTTTCTGTACTTCAAATTCCTTTTCTCCCAAACCCATGTTAGCATGAAGGCCTTAAAAGTGCCCTCTTTGCTGTGTGTAGTGGTGCATGGCTTTAATCTCAGCACTCTAGATACAGAGGTAAGCCGATCTCTGTGAAGTTCAGGGCCAGCCTGGTCTACATATCAAGTTCTAGGACAGCTGGGGCTACAGGGAGACCCTGTCTCAAAAAAACAAAAACAAAAACCTCCCTCCTTAATATTACACTCTGGATCACCACAAGTGACAGCCAACTGGCAAAGCCACTGTGCTAGGAAATGGGCTTTCCTGAGTGGCAGAGAGCTTGCCTCACACTGGAGGCATGCAAGAAGGCTCCGTTGACCGCTGGTTGCAGGACCTACTGTCTGAGCAGGTAGGGGGGATTCTGTAGAATTGGAGAGCCCCTGCCTCCAAGGTGTGCCGCTCACTAGGCCTGAGTAATGGTTTCCATCTGTGAAAAGGGATAAATGAGCCATTTTACACATTCTGGGATGTCAGTGACAGAGTACAGTTGAAAGTAATTCTAACTCTGTAAAGAGTTATCCACAAGGGAACTTACCGACTAGTGGAACAGGTCTGTAATCTCAACTACCTGGGAGGCCAAGGCAGGAGGATCACAAATTCAAGGAAGGGCTTCCTGAGCTATGGAGTGAAGTCCAGGCTAGCCTGGGCAACTTTGCAAGATCTTGTCTCCAAATAAAAAGAAGGCTGGGAATATAGCTCAGTGGTAGAGTGCTTGCTTAGCACATGGGGGGCTTCCAGTGCCACCAAACAATTGGTTTCCTGCAAGCAAAAATAAAAAGCCCTTCATGATCTCCAATATTTTTTTTTAGCTCTAAAGTTCTTTAATCTGCTACATTTATTGAGTTCATTTTCCAGATAGGAGAAACAAACAAAACAGGAAACCAGAGGTAGGCAGGGGAGACTGTGTAAGAAGGGACTGAATTAAAACCAGAGCTGTAGCCGGGCGTGGTGGCCCATGCCTTTCATCCTAGCACTTGGGAGGCAGAGGCAGGTGGATCCTTGTGAGTTCAAGGCCAGCCTGGTCTACAGAGTGAGTTCCAGGACAGCTGGGGCTACAGGGAGACCCTGTCTCGAAAAGACCAAAAAAAAACAAAAAACAAAAAAACCCTGTGATCTCAAAGTTCTGGTGCTGTCTGCTCCAGTAGGGTCTTTATTTATTTTAATTTTTGATCTTTTTTGAGACAGGGTCTTCCTGTAGCCCCAGCAGGCCTGGAACTCACCATGTAGACCTGGCTGGCCTCAATCTCACAGAGATCTGCCTACCTCTGCCTTCCAAGTGTTGAGACTAGAGGCATGTGCCACCATGCCCCAACTTTATTTATTTATTTTTCCATTGTAAAACCTATAAATAGTCAGGTTGTTCCTTTAAGTTCTCTTAAAAGTGTTGAGGTATCTGTGGATGCTAGCACCAATTACCTAGTTGTAAGTATTTCTTATGCAGGGCTCCTTGAGCTTTTGTCCAAGTATTTGGGAGTGATGCATATTAGAAGGAGGAACAAGAACAACAACAACAACAACGACGACGACAACAACAACAACAGAAAAGACTGCGTCAAAGAACTGACTGAAATGGTGAACTTCTGCTCGAAACAGTCAACTTCTGCATCGAGAATTTTGAGAAAGACTGAGAAAAAGATGAAAAACACGTTTGACAGAATGCATGAGCTCTGGTGGGGTGGGGTGTAGGGAGGGGGACACAGGTCTAGATTTTATTTGTAATATAATCTTGTCTAAAATATATAAAAATAATGATAATAATGATAATTTTAAAATAAAATAGAAAAAAACAAAGAAGTAACTGAAACAGTGAACTTCTGCTCAAAACAGCAAACTTCTGCATTGAAAATTTTAAAAGAGACTGAGAAAAAGATGAAAAATATGTTTGGCAGAATGCATGAGCTCTGGTGGGTTGCGGGGGCCAAGGAAGGGGGAATGCATCTAAATTCGATTGGAAATTTTGTATGAAATGCACAAAGGTTCAATAAAAATTGGCTTTGGAAAAAAAAAGCATTAATAAAAAAAGTGTTGAGACTGTCCAAATATGAAAGTACATTCCTGTGACCCAGCATGGTAAATTATCCAAAGGGCAGATACTGGACCTCAGTGGGAGAGTACTCACCTAAAAGTTCAGAATGATCATCCATCACTCATATAGGAGGGTAGTTGGGTCAGATCAGACCAGTGTCCTCAGATGAGCCACACTTGACTGAGTTCTGATGGAAGTGCAAGGAAGGGATGTGTGTGTGCTGGGGTGTGATTAGTAGGTCTGGGACTTTTGCACCAGGCTTCTCAATCTGGATGAGAATGTGTGCATCATTAAGCACCCAGCAGCAAGATGCAAGTCTGCCTCTGTTGGAAACGGCATTCGGAGTGTTGTACCCCTTAGGCTGGGCATTCATGAGCATACTTTTATTCAGCCTCTGTGTGTTCAGCTTCTAACCCTGGAGATAACAAAACCGATAAAAACCCACATCTTTATACACTTTTTTAATGTGTGCGAGTGTACTCTCTGCATGCAGGTTGGTGCACTCGTGTCGTGCAATGCTGTGGAGATGAGAAGAGGGTGTCGGATTCCCTTGGAACTGGAGTCATAGACAGTTCTTAGCTGCCATGTGGGTGCTGGGAATCGAACCTGGGTCCTCTGCAAGGGCAGTCAGGGCTCTTAACCGCTGAGCCATCTCTCCAGCCCCCGCCCCCCCCAAACCCCTATATCTTTATGGAGGTCACTTTCTTAGTGAGGAGGGAGAAGCAGACGAGAAAAACAAGTCAATAAATACTTTGTGTAGGATAGTTACAGTGGGGACTGTCCTCCGTAGGCTCTTGAGTTGAACACTTGGTCCTCAGCTAGTGGTAGGTTGTGGAAGGGTGTAGAACTCTTAGGAGGTGGAGCCTCACTGGAAGAAGTGGCTAACTAGGAATGAGCTTTGAGGTTTGATAGCTCAGCCTCACTTCCTGTCTGCTCTGTATCCTGACTCCAGACGGAATTTGACCAGCTGCCTCAGTTTCTTGCCACTGGGCCCTCTCCTCCAGGATGGACTATGTCCCCTTAAACTGTGAGTTGGAACAAAACACCCTTTCTTTTTTAAGTTGTTAGCCTCGGGTATTTTGTCACAGGAACAAAGCAACTAATACAGGAAATTAAAGAAATCAATCGTAGGCGGGGCTCTGTGGTGCAAGCCTTTAGATTCCGTCACTCCAGAGGCAGAGACAAACAGATGTCTGTGAGTTCAAAGTTAGCCTGGCCTACAGAGTGAGTTCCAGGCCAATCATTGCTATATGATGAGACCCTGTCTCAAAAATTAACAAGGAAATCAATCATGAAAGAGAATGTAAGGCTAATTTTTTTCTAGTTTTAACTCCCTCTTAGTTTATTTTTGCTTTCTATTTGCATGATGGATATGTGTATTAAACCTCCCATGTTATTTCCATAGCAAGAACCTTTTTTGTTTGTTTGTTTGTTCGTTTGTTTGTTTTTGACACAGGGTCTCCCTGTAGCCCCAGCTGGCCTGGAACTTACTATGTAGACCAAGCTGGCCTTGAACTCATAGAGATCCACCTGCCTCTGCCTCCCAAGTGCTGGGATCAAAGGTGTGTTCCACCATACCCAGTTAAAAACCATTTTAAATGAAATATTTTTATTAATTCAAGGATTTCATACAATGTATTTTGTTCAAATTTGGACCCCCTCCCCCTTCTCCAGCCTTGCCTTACTAACCTCCAATTTCATGTCTTTTATTACTATTTGTCTTTTTTTATTAAAAGCCTATCACATCTAATCTGTTTCCTAAATGCTCCTGGGTGTGGGTCTATCCCTTGGAGTCTAGTCAACCTACCAGGTGTTAAGTCAGAAAGGAACGCTGACTCTCCCTCTCTTCAGCTAGGGCTGGAGCTTCCTACCCAACTCGCCCATCCATGCTGGGACCCTGTCTGGGTTGGGTTTACACAGGGCTTCTGTATGCTGTGGGTTCATGTGCTCAACTGCCCTGTGGTTTTCGGAAAACCCAGTTTACTCGTGTTCATCTGTCACCTCTGGTTCCTAAATTCTTCTCCCCCCTCTCTTCCAAAAGAACCATCTTTGCATGCCAAAATAATCCCAGCACTCCAAAGGCAGAGGCAGGTAAATCTCTGAGTTCAAGGCTAGCTTGGTCTACATAGTGAGTTCCAAGCCAGCCAGGGCTACACAGGGAGACTCTGCCTCAAAAACAAAAAACAAAACAAAACAAACAACAAAGAAAACAGAAAATAAGAATAAGCTTCTCAAATACTTCTTATAGTGCTGTTCAATGTATATATTATAATGTCACACATAAAATAAAGTGTGGTGTAAATTTTTTGTAAAATTTTTTCTAAGCAGTGGTCTGAGCTAGCAAGATGGCTGAAGGAGTAAAGGTACTTGCTGCCAAGCTTGATTTAAGTTTGAAGCTTTGAACTCATGTGGAAGGAAAGATCCAACTCCCCAGTCTGTCCTCTGGCCTCCACATTTGCACTATGCCACACTCTTACCCCATACATGCAAATAAATAAGCAAATGAAAAAAATGAAAACAAGCACACAAAATCAGCTACCCCAGTATCCATCTCAGGAGAGGAACTCACACAGGTGAGCGCAAAGACCGGTGAGATATAAGCTGACACACAATAGGAAACACCAACAAACCAACAGTTGTCTTCAAAATACAGTGACAGGGCTGGAGAGATGGCTCAGTGGTTAAGAGTGCATACTGCTCTTGCAGAGGACACAAGTTCCTCTGCAAGAGGACCCAGCTTGGACAGCTCACAACCACCTTAACCCCAGCTCCAGGGCATCCAACACCTTCAGGTCTCTGAGAGCACCCTACTCCCCACACAGATATACACATATACACATAATTTTAAATAAAAAAATATTAAAGAATGCTGACAAGGTATATTTTTAGAATTAGCCAGCTGGACTCAGTTTAGATGAGCCAGATTTTGTTCGCAACATTGAAATCCTCGTAAGGAGAAGCCAAGGAGATCTGTACCTTCTTCCCATGAGAAAACTGGAAGAGGAGATATAAGCTTGGAGTGACTTCCTTTCCTGCATAAGGAGCCATCTTGGTAAAATAAATAAATAAATAAATAAATAAATAAATAAATAAATAAATAAATAAAATAAAGCAAAAGTTGGAGTTTGGATAAGATTTTCTTATGTAAATACTTAGTAAATAAATGAGGTGAAAGATAAAATGAAAATTACCAATGTCAGAAATAGAAAGGTGACTTTACTGCAGATATTACAGACATTAAAAAAGAATAAAAATGAAGGCAGGCATAGTGGCACACTCCTTTAACCCCAGCACTCAGGTCAGGAGGCAGAGTCAGGTGAATCTCTGTGAGATCAAGGCCAGCCTGGTCTGCATTGTGAGCTTCAGGCCAACTGGAGCTACAGGGAGACTCTGTCTCAAAAAGACAATAAAGAAGGTAGAAGATACGTTAATATCTTTATGCCAATGAACCTGAACTTGAGCAAGCCATTGCATCTGTGGAGAAATGTTAGAATACTCAGTAGTGGTTAGGGGAGTGAGTAGAGTTATCTGAATAGCTGAGAATCTGTTGAACAAGCTGAGTTTGTAATTAAAATGCTCCCTACAAAGGAAATTCTTGGCTTGGCTAGCCTCACTGGGGAATCTTCCAATACTAAGAAAGCAATAATATCGTCTTACGCAAACTCAGTGCTAGAGCCAGAGGGAGCCCTTCCAAATTCAATTTTTTTTTTTAAGTGAAGCTAGCATAACCCTGATAACCAATTCTTGCAATGACACCAGGCTATAAGAAACTTGCAGAGTATTATCTCCAATGAATACTAATGTAAAATTCCCAGTTACTAGCCAGAGTTACAAAAAATATATAATACATGTGGATCTCTTATGGTAACAGTACAGCTGCTTTAACATTTAAAATTTGACTAATGTAGGGTAGAGAATTGACTCAGTGGTTAAGAGCACTAGCTGCCCTTGCGGAGGACTGGGATTCAGGTCTCAGCAACCACATTGCAGCTAACAACCATCTGTAACTCCAGTTTCAGGGAAATCTGACACTCTCTCCTGACATTCTTCTGATCTCCAAGGTCAATGCACAACACAGGTGCGCTTACATATATGCAGGCAATACATGCATACACATAAAATAAAAATATAAATAGCCTATTTTTTTATTTTTATTTATTTATTTATTTATTTTATGTTTATGAATGTTCTGTCTGCATGCAGGTCTGTGCACCTGTGTTGTGCATTGCTGCAGAGGTCAGAAGAGGGCGTCGGATTCCCCTGGAACTGGAGTTCTCCTGGAATTGGAGTTACGGACGGTTCTCAGCCGCCATGTGCTATAATCCAGAAATGAGGGACAATATACATCAATTGTTTTTCTTAGTCCATGTTACTTCACTTGTCATAACAGCTTCTGTATCCATCTATTTACCTGCAAATTTAATGATATCATCTTTCTTTATTGCTGAGTAGCAGAACTCCATTTTGTAAATGTACCACATTTTCATTATCAGTTTCATTATCATTTCACTATCATCAGTTAAGGGACACTCAGGTTGCTTCCATCCCTTTGCTATTGTGAAAAGAGCAGCAATAAACATGGATGTGAAAATATTTCGGCATTAGGATGAATCCTTTGGGTGTATGCCTAGGAGTGGTCTGACCAGGTCAAATGGTAGGTTGATTTTCAGTTTGTTTTTTTTTTATTGATGCTTTGTGTATTTCATACATCATTTTCCAATTCAGTTCAGCCATATTTCTCTTTTCCTTTCCCCCCACCCCACCCCACCCCATCCCAGATCATGCATTCTGCCATAACTGTCCTGCATCTTTCTCTCAGTTTTTTTTTTCATTTTTTAGCAATAAGTGATAATTTATGAGTACAAGCATCCTTCCACCTTCATGTAAAACCATTTTGTAGGCTGTTGTGCCCACACCCCCACAGCCCTGGGTCCCCATGAGGCCCACCACCATCCAGGCAGGGGGGCCGCTTGTATGTTCAATCAGTTGATCAAATAAGTGTCCAGACGGATTTGCCGTAGAATTCACCATTCACACCCAATCGCAGCCCTTACCAAAGTCTAAAACCGCTCCCCCTCTTCCGCAGATTGTTCCCTAGGCTTTAGAAAGGTCAGCAGGTGGATGAAAGCAAAACAGTCTACGTTCTCTTTCGCTGAGCTGTTGTCGTTGGGACTCTGGTCAATTCTGCATTTTTCCTCATGGGCTGACAGTTGTCCAGGAATAACACTTGCGATCCTACTAATGAAGCACAAAGCAATTAGACATATAGGGATTAAACAGTAATAATAGTTATGGTAGGTACTTTGGTATAGACACAGATGTGTGGATGGTAATGTTAAATCCATGAATTACAATTTTTTTCTGTTAAAATATGACAGGGTCGAACTGTGGCTTATAACATCGCTTAACCACTAGAGGATGTAAGCTGGTGGCATCAGCCGTGGGTTTTCCTCCAAGGAGAGAGCTAATAGCCAATTTAGATTTGGGGAGATCAGATATGGCTGCCTCTGTGGCACAGTATTTCCAGGCAGGTGAGTGTAGCTGTTGCTGAGAGAGGAGTCTTGCTTGACTCAGGAGACCCATATTTGCGTTAAATTGTTTAGTGGCCTTTGGTAACACTCCTCTCTGGTATTCCAAAGGCCACTGTATACTTTCATGTGTGGTCTCAATAGAAAAAACATCTTTCCCATGTTAAAATCAGGTATTCAACAGCAGGGCCTTATGCGGCCTTCTCTTCTTGCAGGTATCCTCGTTTAGAGGCAAGGAGCCTTACTTTGTTGGGGCTTGGATCCCCAGGCCAACTTCTCGCTTGGTAAATAATCCATTGCTGATATAGAGCTCACCTGTATTAAGAAAATATATTTTGCTTAAGTGCATAGCTTAAGGAGACTTTGGTATTAAGTTGGTTCTGAATAGAGAATTAATCCTTTCACACAGTTCCCATGTCTATTAAGTCAATTAAGGAAAGCAGTTTTAACAGTTTTATAAGAGATTTACCCTCTATAATAGTTGTCTCCAATTTAGAGATTGGAGAACGCCCCCATCATCAGGCATATTTTCTCCTTGTTCTATGGGGGGGAGGGAAGAAGTCTCTCATTTAAAACCTTGTGGCACCTGGAACGGAAGTTTCATATAGGACTCATTTATACATAGTTGTTTACAAAGTGGATCCACAGAGGGGTTTGATGTTTTAGCAAATCTGAGCCTTTTCTTCCTTTCAATGTTCAGACGGGTCCACCTTTGCTGTTGGCACTTTCTGTACCCTACTCAATGCAAAGCTGGATATCTTTCCTTCTCAGCTGTTAAGTGTGTGACATTTTGACCTGTTGAAAGTACAACAAAATCTTTTCCCGTTAGTTAGTTTTAAGATTTGAATTGCAAGGTTTTTGATGAAAAGGTTCATGACTATCTGTATGCCCCCCACTTTTGTTTAAGGTTTTTGTTTGTTGACCCTATGAGTTCTTCCAGAGACAGTTTGTATTTACATACCTGATGGGGTGGAAATCAAGGCACAGGATTTCATCAAATTCACCCTGCTGTTTTGGGTTACTGTTGTGATTAATTGGGAACAAAACTTAATTTTTATGTTAAATCATCTTATAGGTGAAAGAGGAATGCTACAAGGTGTGATACGTAGCAACAGAGAAAATTAATAGAGAACATTTGTATGTGCCAATCCCAAAGTTATTGTTATACAGATTTTTAGGTAAAAACAAATATGGACAACAGCTACTCACATTTAACTCAGATGCATTACCGTTTTTATTCAGAGCCTGTAAACCATGTTTTGTTTAATATACATTATATTTACTTTAGTAAGTCCTAAAACAAGCCATGTAACCTGTAGACAGAGACTGTGCAAAATTTTATACTTGTTGAACTCATGTCACTTAAATATACATTAATACGAAATATACCCCCGTTGTCGCCTCTCCCCGCCCCTCCCACCCTCCCCCTTCAATTGCACCATTTCAGTCAATTTTTCTTCGATGCGATTCTTCTGTTGTTGTTCTTTTTACTATGCATCCGCTCCACGAGAAATATTTATATCTGGGTTAGTGGTA